>JACGWG010000212.1:0-35473 GCA_023678865.1 Polistes exclamans | reverse complement strand
GTATAAATAAAGAGTCTGGACATGTCTTGGGAAAAGAAAAAAAAAAACAAACGCGAGAATGACCGATCGAGAATTGTTAAAGTCGAGTTATAAAAATCGTATATAGGAGAGAGAAAAAAGATATTATTATTATTATTATTGAAAATGACAAAATATTTAAGAATTATTAATAAACATATGATAGGGAACATGGACAAGATGGAAACATAACGTTCTGATTTCTTTTTTACCTTGTCCAACATACTTCCCTGTGATAAATTTATTAATAATTGTATTTTTCGACGTGATAAAAACAACTAATTGATTTAAGAATTATATTATCAATAAATTTTCGATGAATTACCTTTGCAGCGATTATGCCTCGATCTGTCCTGCGAGCCGATGCTTCCACATTGCCTTTGTGGAATACAAGAGTAGTTGCTGTCGCTGCTATAAGCAGGAGACGATGCTCTGTTGTTTCTTCTACGTGGACTCTTGTTGTCCCTACTTCTCGATTCGCTTCTATTGTGAGCACATCCGGATTGTGCGAATTGATTGTTATATTCGATCGTATCGGCGTAAAGACAGCTTGATTCGGAGCAAGAGTAACACATGTCCGAGTGGGTGTTCGAATCGCAGGATTTTCTATCCCATTCGTCGTTTTCTTGTTGATAAAGATCTTCGCCGCGGAATATCGCATCGTTGCGTCTGTAAATATCGTCACTCATGGCGACCGAATGTTCTATGTGAGGATTAGGATGATTGATACGGCTGAAAGCGTCGTGATTTCTGTAATTGTCCGGGACGCCATTGTGATGACCGTAAATCACGGAACCACTTTCGTATTCGTTCTCTTGAGTTTTATAATCGTAATGATTGAAGCCTTGAGGGAAACAGGGTACCGGTGGTGGATTAGTTTGCGGTGGCAGTGTAGTGTATCTTCCACTTTGTTGCATGTTCGCGTGAGCGACTATGTCGTGCGGAGGTTGTCCAGTCCAGGGTGTTGGCGAGGAACTGAAACTGTTGCCTGCTCTGATAGGTGGTGTCGGTGGGCTTTGCGAATTGCACGATCCAGAACCGTCTAAATCATTTTGAATGTTCCTCTTACCTAAGTGAGGACTGAACGAGACTTGTTGGTGATGCTGCTGTTGTTGCGATTGTTGTTGTGGCGGCTGCTGTTGTTGTTGTTGTTGTTGTTGGATTCTTCCAGACAGCAATGTTCCCGAAGGAGGTGGGTGTTCCGGGGGAGGCGGTAACATATCGCACCAATTGGGCATTGCTGTGCCGCTTGTGCTTACTGCACTTTGGGGATCGTTTGATAACGGTATCCTGTATTGCGGTCTTCTTTGTATATCAGCGTTCTCATCGGTGTACACGCTGCTAGTGTTATCGCTGCTGGGTGACATAGTTGATTTGTTGTGTTCCTGATTCGAATCCAAACTAGAGTAATCAGGTTTCATGCAAGAATCGCTGGAATTTGATTTCTGTCCACTGGTTTCCATCGAGTCTGGGCTTCGATTGCCAACGCATAACGTAGTAGTAGCGTATGGTTCGGGTGGTGCTTGCAATTGTTTTCTGGAATTGTAAAACGTAGTCAAGTTGACTTCGGCGTATTCCGAGCCAGTCATGCTGACGATCCCTGGAGCAAGCATCTGCTGGTTATTTAACAGCTTAGTTTCGCACTCCTTATCGGTGGGACCCTGAAGAGTGTTCGAAGGTCTCCAGCCACGTTCCAACCATAAAGTGTCCTTATTCAGCTGACATATGTCGTTTGCCGTACTCACCGGAACATTTAAATGACCTAATTGTTTGCTCATCGCCTGTCTGCGTTTCACGTAAAGAGCACCCAAGAGAAAAGCGACGACAGCGAAGACCATCGTAATTACCAGTATTAGGAACCAAGTTTCTCTAACGATGGAGACGCTGCCGTGACTCGGATCTGTCCGAGGTGGAAATTGCGTTAATTGACCTGGATCCATATTTAGTAGAGTCGGATTTGAGAAAGGTCCTAATCCAACGCGGGTCAAACCAGCTACGCGTGCCGTGTAAAGTCCACCCGACGAGAGACTATTGATCACGACTGATGTCGTAGAAGCATTTAATGACATTTGACCTAAAACTTTATTACTGCTGTTGCTCTTTATTTGAATCTGTAAATAAGAGATACAGAAATTGAACAATTAAGAGAAACGTCGTTTTTATTAAACGTAAAATAAAATTTAATCCAAATCTCACTTTGTATCCTATCAATTGTCCATTCTGTGCATTCTTCGGGGGAGGTGACCATCGTACAAACGCCGAAGTTATATTGATCATACCAACGTGAACGTTTTCCGGTGCACTAGACGGTACATCCTCCAAAGTTGTAGCCAATTTCACATTGCTAGGTCTCCCTTCTATAGTTTTGTAGAATGGCACAAGGAAGAACTCGTAACGCGTGTACTTCTCTAAATTGGTTAGAACGTAACTAGTTGCACCAGCGTTTAATACAGTCACCATACGATATTCTGGTTTCTCGGTGAGTTCACGATACCGTATATAAAGACCCTCAACTAAATCAGCTGCGCCAAGTATCTAAAACACAAAGAGGAAGCGCGTTCAAGGATCGCTTTCAACCGGACGAAGGGGATTTGCGTTTGTCACTGTCCAAGTAACCGCTTTTGATCTCGAACTTACGTCCCACATAATTTTAACGCTGGTACTGCTCAACGGTTGGACTTCCTTCAAGTGCAGTATCTCGCTGTTAAGCCGATCCCTCGCGCGAATCAATTCTATCTGCGGTACCGTCCGTTGATCAAGGCTGCTCGTGTGAGCGACATCGGACAACGGTCCAGGAAGCGACAAGCCCTGACTATTTTCGGCACGCACTAGGAACACGTAGTTGGTGTCAGGCTTTAAATCCATTACCTGTAACAGGAAATGTTGATATTTATCATCGTCATCATCATCATCATTATTATTATTTATTATTATTACTACTAGTTATATTTATGGATGCATGGAAATACTCTAAAAGAGAATTTATTTCCTAATGAAACACCAACAAACAGTTAATAATAAAAGAATCTTGATTTATAAATTGCACTTATTAATCAAATCAAATTAATTGATATGATACTTACGGTGTATGTATCGTCGGTTACACCGGTAGCTGCAACAACCCAACCAGTATTCAGATTGCTGCTGAAGTACTCGATGTTATAACCAATGATTTTGCTTTGGCCCTCGTTGCCAGGACTCCAAGTCAAAGTAACCGAGTTGCTTGTAGCGTTTATGATTCTAGGTTTGCTCGGGCTCTGCGGCAATGCTGATATTTCCGGAGTTCTGTGAAAGGTCGTCGTCGTGCTAACCGTCAATGTGGCAGACCAAGATGTATTTCCAGATTCTGAGCTTGCTATACAAGTATATAAACCAGAGTCGCTCATTTGAAGATCGTCGATAAACAACGTTCCATTGTTGGCCATCGTGATACGATTTCCTAATTGGATGAGAACACCGTCCTTGTGCCAGTGTACCTTTGGGGTTGGAGTACCAACTGCACGGCAGGGTAACGTAGCAACGCTTTTAACAGGAAGCGTCTGATTTGCAGGACCCAACTCGATTATCGGAGGTGGTATATCTTCAGCAGACATCACCTTTTTTTTTTAACAGGAAAAAACGAATCGTTTTAGCATCACTTCGTTTCGTTTCGTTTTATTTCGTTTTATTTCAAAGAGATAACGAGTTTAAGTTAACTCGTATACAGGTGTAATAAAGTCTTTGTCTCCATTGTTATGATACCTTTAGAGCGTGCACCTTTAGATTATTGTTACCTCAGGTGTCGAGGGCTTACCTGAAGGAATACAGTCGCCGTACTTGCACCAGCTTGGCTGATGACGCTGCACACATAATGGCCCTCATCCTTCCTTATCACACCTTTTATGCGCAAACTTCCGTCCTGAGTGACCGTATATCGTTCCTGATAAGTGTTTCCCGGAAACATCAGCTCCTGAGAGCCCTCGCGGGTCCAAAATATCGAGGGCTTTGGAGAACCACGAGCGGAACACGAAAAGGACACATCCGATCCAGTACTAACAGTTTCGTCTTTTGGAAAATTGATGAATACTGGTCTCGCTGTGTTTAAAAAAAACAACACAAGGATAATATATTCAAATTATAATTTTAACTCTGAACCTTTCTTCAATTATTTTCAAAGCGATTCGTCGTCAAACAATTGTTCTTTTTTTTTTTATCTTTCCATGAAAATAAAAAAATAATTTATAACGACAGCAGAACAAGGGATTTATCTTGTTTAAAGAAAAAAATTATTAACGTTATCGTGGTGACATTTAAGTAAGTAAGTAAGTAAGTAAGTAAATAAGTAAGTAAGTAAGTAAGTAAGTAAGTAAGCAAACGCTAAGCCTTCGTATTCTTCGACCGGTTGTTAGAATGCATTACGGAAAGAACTAGTAAATTTACAATAGCTTGGTCTAGAGTATACAGATACCGGTTTCGAAGTATCGCAAACGTGTTCATTTATTTTTAGTATCTCCATGACGCTAATGACTCTTTGGTAAAAGATTAAAAATGAAATATCTGACTATTTTATGCGAACATACGAACGAACGAACGAACTGGTCCTCGTTGTTGACGTTGTAAGAACTATTTCCGAGACAATGAGTCAAGCCCCCCCTACCCTTCCCCTCCTCTCTGCCAATCGATTAATTTCTATTTATACTCACAATGAATTGTAAGAACTGCACTCGCCGAAATAGCCCCGACGTCGTTCTCAGCGTCGCAAATATACGTTCCCTGATCCTCGGGTGTTACCCTCTCGATGCGCAAACTTTTGTCATCCAATATGTGGCCCCGGCCAATCGGCATTTTTCCATCGTTTCTACGCCATAAGATTTCAGGTGGTGGGTCCCCACCAACCCGACAAGCAAATTCCGCGGTTTGATCCGTCAGAATAGTTTGGTTACTTGGCATGGCAGTGAAATATGGTTTCACTAAAAGAACCAATTAATCGATTTCATTGATTTTATTTTATTCGAAGAGTAATATCAAGTATCGGATTAGATCTATTAGAGTGTCCTCCCATAAGTCTTGAATTTTTTTCACAGTGTTTCATATAGATTTTAATATATCATTTTCATTTGAACATTGAAAACATATTTCATTTGATACAATGGACTTTTTAATCCGGATTTATGAATTACATTCTATAGTCTGTTGATTAATTTTCTCAATTGTTTTACTTTTTCTTTTTTTTTTATAATCAACATTATAGAATGAACAGATTTTTTATGCTAACATTATTATCATATTGTACATATTCAAATCGATACCAACATTATTTTACTTCAATTACAATCAATCGAACCACAATCCAAAGAATTTCTATTTCATTTTAATAAAGTCAACAACAAACAAATTCAAAAAAGATATCAATAGTAATTCATACCGTGTACAGTGAGTAAAGCAACGTTAGATTCCTTAAGTCCGACCATGTTTTCGGCAACGCACTGATACTTCCCGTGATCCGCTTGTCTTACGTCGGAGATCAACAAGTTTCCACCGTCGACGAGAGTAATTCTATAAAAAAACAAAAATAAAACAAACGAACGAACCAAAAAAAAGAAAGAAAAAACAGAAATGTAAAGGGTTAGCAAAAAGACAAACCGAAAGGTCGGGGGGGGGGGGGACTGAAGAGAAAAAAGTCATTGGGGCAGCAGCAAAATCGTTTAGATCGATTGGTTCATCATGGAAAAACATGGGGAATGGAAATTACTCTCTTTTTATGAGAATGACAGAGGTGACGGTAGGTTGGGAGGAAGGTGGAGAGTTTTAAAGAGAGATGGGACGACGATTGGGAGAGAGGGTCAGAGGAGAGGGGTGGGGTGTGTGTGGGGGGGAAGGGGGGACACAACACGCACGTAGAATGTCACCGTCGGACGGACTACTAATTAACGAGTTCGGTGAGAGAGGTTCGAAGGCATCATGGGAGTGTGAGAGTGACTAAATGAGTGAGTGTGAGTGAGTGGGTAAATGAGAGAGAGAGAGAGAGAGAGAGAGAGAAGCAACGAGGCAGCATTAAATCAATCGCTCCTCGATTACACCCTTTAATTTATAGCGCCCGTTAATTTCGCTGTCGACGAGAGATCGTGTTTCCTCGGTGCTCTTCGAACGGGGCATTTAAGCGCAGCAAAACCCGCGCAAATGCTGCTGCTGCTGCTTGCATAGTGCACTTGCACAGTGCACTTGCACAGTACAGTGTGCACTCTCTCTCTCTTTCTTTCTTTTTCTCTTTCTATCTGTCTGTCTGTCTGTTTCTCTCACTCTCACTCAGTCACTCTCTGCGTGCTAACGTCAGAAACGTGCGTGCTAAACGTAACCGGATTTAATTCCTACTACTCCGAGTCTAAATTATCGTCCGTTCGATATATATGTATATATATATATATATATGTGTGTATATGTATATGTATATCCGTTTGTTGTTTCTATCGGAATAGGGCTTGGAGGAAACTTTTGACGATATTGATTTTTCGGAGGTTTAAACGGTTCCATCGAGCACTACGAATTGAACCCTGGATTTTCATCGATAGAGGCTTACATTTTGTTTTCTTTTTTATCTTTTTTTATCTCTCTCTCTCTCTCTCTCTCTCTCTCTCGTGGGCTTTTTCTTTTTTTTTCTTTACTGTTGATTTTGTAATTTTCATTTTGTTTTTTATTTTTTTCAAAAATGAAATCGTATTTTATTAAGATATACAAAAAAGTATCGTTATTATTAAAATGATATAAGTAATATTACTTATTTATATATATACGTAAAATAGAAAATCAATGATAGAGGCTTACATTTTATTTTCTTTTTTATCTCTTTTTTTTCTCTCTCTATCTCTCTCTCGTGTGCTTTTTCTTTTTTTTTCTTTATCGTTGATTTTGTAATTTTTTTTGTTTTTTATTTTTTCAAAAATGAAATCGTATTTTATTAAGATATACAAAAAAGTATCGTTATTATTAAAATGATATAAATAATATTACTTATTTATATATATACGTAAAATAGAAAATCAATGATAGAGGCTTACATTTTGTTTTCTTTTTTATCTCTTTTTTTCTTCTCTCTCTCTTTCTCTCTCGTGTGCTTTTTCTTTTTTTTTCTTTATCGTTGATTTTGTAATTTTCTTTTTGTTTTTTATTTTTTTCGAAAATGAAATCGTATTTTATTAAGATATACAAAAAAGTATCGTTATTATTAAAATGATATAAATAATACTACTTATTTATATATATATACGTAAAATAGAAAATCAATGAGGAAAAAATAATTAATTATCCTCGTATTTATAAAAATACGAAATTATCTAGCTGTCCGTCAAAGTTTTATTGATTTTTGTTGTTCTCTTGTATAAAATCATTGACACGGAGAGAGGGGTCTGGGAAATTTATGAATTATTCTTTTAATAGAACTATAATAGGAATATTAATTCGAAGACATGAAGGACGTATTCTGACACGGTTATCGATGGGGAATGCGTATAGGGAATGGACAGGACGTCGAAATTCAAGATAGTGAAGATATATATATATATATATATATACTGACATAGAGTGAGGGGAAGGTAGAGAATGGATGATTCGGTAGTACTCACCGTTTGTTGTTTTCCAAGTCTATAACGTGACCGTTCCGCTTCCAATGGAGGGTTGGTTCCGGATGACCTCTGGGTGGTCCGCATTCTAGCATGGCGGTTTCTCCAGCAGCCACCCTCGTGTTCTGCGGTTCTGTCCGAAACTCGTCTCGTAGTACTGCAATCATCCAAATGCACGAAGCATTAAAGCATTGGTAGGTAGGTAGGTTGGTAGGTAGGTAGGTAGGTAGGTAGGTATGGGTATGTGTATGTGTATTATCGATCGATGATTCTCCAACGATTTCTCCTTCTATCAATCTACTATCTTTCTCTCTCTCTCTCTCTCTCTTTCTCTCTTTGACGAAATTCGAAGGATTCGTCGAATATTCGCTTTGTCCCGAAAAATATTCATTGGTATATATGTGTATATATATGTTATACTTTATATAAGATTCTTATATATGTTAGTATGCATTATACGTGTAAAAGGTGGATTCAACAAATGTTGCTACAATCCTGAATAGGAATGATACCTTTTAAGAAATAAGAAAAATCGAAATAGTGACGAAATCTTTTGTCTTATATCTAATAAAAAGTAAATCTTTATGTATTAGTTGGCTTATCCCCCCCCGTTATCCTTTATCCCGGGCAAATGAAAATATGCAAAATAAATATGAATACATTTGTATATTTCAAAGATTATTATATTATATTCTCGGGTATAATTCGTAAGATCGAGATCTATCGATAATTAAATATAATATGTAAAATTTACAATATATATATATATTATATTTTCTTCTCACTTATTTTTCATATTTTCAACTTTTGCGCGTTTGTAGATTTACATGGTGGTTGGGAATTAAGAGGAGGGGAATGGTGAGAAGGGGGAGGCTGCTAACAGGTAAACGAAAATTGGAAACAAAGTGTAAGTCTCGTTTTATATTCAAACAAAAAGTGAAAACGTTGTTATGCGAGATGAAAGAAACAAAAAAAAAAAAGAAAAAGAAGAAAACATTCGTAGCAAAAGGAGAGGATAGATATTCTCCATCCTTCGGCGGCGGGGGGTAGTGCGAAATTTCGAAATAATACCTATGAACAACCAACGTGTGCAACTCGCAACATTTATCTTCTCGGAACGGTATAAAACGGTCTTTAAAAGCGGCCGCGAATATACGCGTCTAGGGGCCCGAGTCAATGTAGAAATTTATTTGTCTGGGGTGGTGGTGGTGGTGGCGGCGGCATGGCGAAAAAAAGAAGAAGAAAAAAAAAAGTTAAACACGAGAAGCTGTTAGAGAGAGAGAGAGAGAGAGAGAGAGAAGGGGGTAAGAGAGATGCTGTGTAAACGACGTAATTAAAGGCCAAGAGATATGGTCGCGAGTTTTGTACGTGCGAAGGAAACGAGGAAAGTGGATGGTAAAGAGAAACGAGTGCAAGAGAAAGAGAGAAAGAGAGAGTAAGAGTATGAGGGTGAAAGGGAGAGAGAGAGAGAGGGAATATGAAGATACAAGAGGAAGAAGAATCGAGAAGAGAGGCCTTGCTGCATAGGTATCGTTTATGGTACGACGGTCGAACCGATTTCGACGTAAATCGATCGTAATCCCTTCTCTCTCTCTTTCTCTCTCTTTATTCGTCTATCTCGATGGATCGAATGAACGAGAGAGAGAGAGAGAGAGAGAGAGGGAGGGTTGGTTCGTATGGGTTGAGTTCTTGACTCGGCTCGCCCCAAGTTCCTCGTTTATCGTCCTCACCCTCTCTAAAACTCACCCTCTTCCAACTTACTCTCACCCTCCTAACCTTTGGAAATTCTCTCCCAAATTCTCGGCGAAGCTTTCTCGTCGAAGACCTGGCCGGCCGGGTCGGACCCGGTCCGGGTCCGGTCTAGTCCTTCGTCTCGTCTCGTTTCCTTTCGTTTCGTTTCGTTTCGTCTTCCCTTTAAAACTTCTATCTCTTTTTCTCTATCTATCTATCTATCTATCTATCTATCCACCCAACCCTGCTTTACTTTTAGTCCAGGTTACTACCAACCACCCCTTCTCCCCGATTCCCCCCATCCACCATCACCCCCGCGCAAATAGCCACGCGCAGAAAAGCAACGGTACGTACGTACCTTTCATGCTACTAGTATTTTTCCACTTCTCGCTCGTAACTACCCTACTCATCCCCGTCACCCCCATAGCTAGCTAGGTGCTTTCCTTCATTTTTGTGTTCAACCCCTCTACCTCCTTCCTTCCTATTTTATCTCTTTATCTTCCATTCATTCTTTCCTTTTTTTTTTTTCTTCTTTTTTACCACCCCCCTTTTACATATAAAACTACGCGTATAAATAAGTACGTATGTATATGCATACGGTGTATATATATATAGATATGTGTGTGTGTGTGTGTATGTTCGTTGGTTAACTCGCGCGTAAATTAGTTTGTACAAAGCGTCGAATTTTAGCGAAGAAAAATAATGGAGCGTGATATTATAGAGAAAACACAACGAGGGGTAGGAGGTTGATGATAAGAAGGAAGAAGGGAGGGAGGTAGGTAGGATTGGTTGGGATGATAAGGCTATTTCGTTAGGCTCCTCTCACTTTTATTCTTTTCATTTTCTCTCTGTCTCTCTCTTTCTCTCTCTTGGAAGAAGATAAAGAAGAAGACAACAAAAAATCGTCTCGTCTATTTCGAATTATATTTCTTTTTGTTTTTTTTTTTAGCTATTTTTATATATGAAGAAGACTCGCCCCCTTTCCTCTACTTCTCAACCTTTATTACCTTCCTTCCCCTCGGGGTCATTTGATTTTTTTTAAAAAGCACCTCTTCCTTTTTTTCCTCTTTAATGGATTAACTTTTTTTCATTTCATTTTTTTTTTTATTATCTTACGATCTTTCTCTCTATCTTCCTCGTTCTTTATTTTTCATTTTATCTCTTCTTTATCCTTTATCTCACAGTTTCAACATTCGTCTAGTTACATAGAGAAATTCTCGTCTTCTTGAATAGAAAGAGAGAAAGAAAGAGAAAGAGAGAGAGAGAGAGAGAGACTAATTCGTCCTCCGATCGAATTCCGGTGTAGAGTATTATACGACGTTCGGAGAAGCTGAAGAGTCGTTGTAGTTGTCGTAGTCGTAGACGTAGACGTAGACGTAGTTATAGTCATCGTAGTCGTCGTAGCATCGGTCGTTAATGCTCTCACCTTGACGTATACCATTACCATTTGTCGCGCAAGGTCGGATTACTCGGAAAGCGTTCCACCAGCATCGCGGTGAGAAGGGTTAGAGAAGGATGGTGAAAGGGGCTGTTTGAAACCCCGTAAAAGCCGATCGATCGAACCCGAGCGTCCATTAAGAGAACCGAGACCGATTTAACGCTCTCTGTCTTTCTCTTTCTTTCTTTCTTTATTTTTCTATCTTTGTCTTTCTATTTCTATCTTTCTTTCTTTCTTTCTTTCTTGCAGTATAGGAAAGTAAAGATTGGAAAATATTATTTGTTTAATCGTAATATATTTATTCAATTAGTTGTTTCTCTCGTCTTCCAAAATATAATTATATAAAAATTTATAATATTATATTTAAATTGAAAATATTATATATAAATATATATTTTAAATCAAGGGAAATTGAAGACAGTTAATAAATTTTTATGAACAATTTATTTTGATCTTGTTGGACGTTTCGTCCTTTACTGGGGACTTCCTCAGCAACTACAAATTTTTATTTTATAATTATGACTTGTTAAAAAAAAAGAGATATATAAACAATACAATAAATAAATAAATAAATAAATAAATAAATAAATAAATAAATAAATAAACTTTAATTTTTACCTCGATCACTTAGTTCACGCGTCAATACATATTATTTTATAGTCATACATTATAATAAATTAAATTAGTCCTAAACAACCTTACTTTGTCACATGTAATCATAAACTGAATTCTATCTAGATTAGTGTTTAATAATCTAGGTATCTTTCATATTATGATGTCCTTTAATGTGTCTTATTATGATAATTAAATTTTAATATTTCGTTATATATGTTGTTTAAATTATATATAAATAGGTATCTTTAGGAATTTGGATATTCACAAAAGAAATAGAACTAAGTTTGATTTAGTTGGACGTTTTGTCCCTTTATTGGGACTTCATCAGCAACTTAATCTTTAAAGTTCAGCATCTTTTTTATTTAAGCAGACATACATCTTTTTAATATTCATTATATATCTATGTTTTCATTATTTTTCTACGTTCATTTATATTTAATTTGATAGTTATTTAATCATCTATTTAGATAATGTTATATTTGAAGATTTGAAATAAGTATAATTAATTATTATTATTATTGATGTATCATATATCAGATTAATTTGGATTTTATTATACGTACAATGTCCAGTATTATTATTCATTAAAGTTTACGCATAAAGTTTTCATATTATTGTTTTTTTTTTTTTTTTTTTATATTAATCATTTCAAATTTTCTTTCTACTTTATATCTTATCTTTAGTTTCAAAGGGAGAAAAGCTAATACCTACGAATTCTATTTGTATATAAAGGAAACAGAGTAGAAATGCAGAAAGAAAGAAGAAAGAAAGAAAAGAAAAAAAAGAAAAGAAAAAAGAAAAGCTCGAGAGCTTGTCGGAGCTTTCCAGAAGTTCGTAGGGGTTGGGTTATGAGCGAAACGTTACCAGCAGCAGCACCAGCAGTAGCAGTAGTAGTAGTAGTAGTAGTAGTAGTAGTAGTAGTAGTAGTAAAGGGCTATAAATAATGGGGGGGAAAAGTGCGAAAAATGAGAAAAAGAGAAAGGGCTGGGGGGGGTGGGTTGGTTGGAGGAAAAAAAAAGATTATCGAGGCGTAGTAGAGTATGACAAAAAAACAAATGGTGGTGGTGGGTGGGCCAGGGTGTGGGGGAGTGGTAGAAAGTTGGTGGTAGGGGGTAAGGGTGGTAGGGGTGGTAGGGGGGTTCGTCGTCGTCGAATGGAGTGCATTAAGCCGGTGGAACGTTAACGATGGGACTATGCGAAGGCTAAGTTATGACCGATCGAGATTAAATCCGGCAATTTATAAAATTACGGATTTAAATGGAAGGTTCGTTCGCATTCGCGTACTTGCGAACGATTGGTTGTTGTTGGTTCGTTGGTTGGTAGTAGTATCTCATCTCGTTGTTACACACTGCAGAGTGTTGCTCGATTAGTGTTCGTTCATTCGTTTGTTCGTTCGTTCGTTCGTTCGATTTCATCTATGGCGTTTCGGCTTTTATCTATGGCGTATTATTCTACGAATAGTCTAAAGGATTTTCACGGTTACCCGTGGTTATAACGTGTTCTCGTAAAAAGGATTCTCTTGTTTAGTAATTCGTAGCACGTTTCGCGAAAAAAAAAACAACACACGTGTTACTATTTTCACTTTTATTTTCTACGATACTTTTTTGTTCCTTTTAAACACACACATACACACACAAAATATATATATATGTATCGATCGTAGAAAGATTTGTGGTCGATCATCATCCCTTAAGGGAGGTTGCATCTAAGATGATTTTTCTTATTCTTTTCCTTTCCCTCTCTCCACACAAACATACACACACATACAGAGTAAGAGAAGGAAGATCTTCCTAGTCAGATTGAACGAGATAAACAAAGAGAGAAAGAGAGAGAGAGAGAGAGAGAGAGGGATAGAAAGGGAGGATTACTCTCCGTTGTTTGAAGGGACCCGACGATCGTTCGAAGAGAATCAGCCCTGGTATAATGGCATATTCTCGTACCCTTATTACGTTCAAGGTGTACGCCCAGTGCACGTTACATCGACTACAAAATAATATTAAAGTCCTATTACGGTGGAACGCGCGTGAGTGGTAGGCAGAAAAGAGAATAAGAATAGATAGATAAAGAGAGAGAGAGAAAGAGAGGGAGAGAAAACGAGTACGATGTTCTCTTATAGTAATGGGGGAAGAGCCTTTGGCTGTGTCAGTTGGTGGTGACGAGAAGAGGATCAAAAAGAGTTGGGAGGGTGTACTCGATGGAAGTGCAGTCAATTTCGAAGTCAACCATCTTCTTCTTCTTTTTATTTTTTTTTTTCTTCTTCTTCTTCTTCTTCTTTTTTGAATATCTTTCTAGCTCGTTCGTACATAGTCACTGCGTGCCGTTGTACCACTACTTCATGTATCGCGTGCTGTTCATGCTAATAATGGACGAACGAACGTAAGCTCTGCCATATAGTGTTTTTTTTTTAGTTTATTTTATTTTATTTTATTTTTCCTTCTCTCTTCTTCTTTCTTCTCTTTCTCTTTTATCTCTTCTTTTTGTTTTTTTTCTTTTTCTTCTTCTTCTTCTTCTTCGTCGATTAACTTGAACCCCTTCAGGCGTTGAGACGTCACGCTGTTTTTCACTTTTCCAAGAGGCTCCCCCTTCCTTCTTCTTCTTCTTCTTCTTTTTTTTTCTCGAAGATTGCACTCGAATACGATGATAAGAGAGATCATTGTAAGATCCGTTGTTGTTGTTGTTGTTGTTGTTTTATATTGTTTAAAAAGAGAAAAATATTATTCAGAGATATGTTATATATGATCTGTCTATCTATCTCTCTTGATTTGATTATTATTATTCATGTTGAATGTAATGAGGAATATTGATTTTGATTGTATTATTATGTTTCATCAATGATATATTCTTTATAGATGTTATTTAATCTAATTAATCTTTTCAGTATTGAAGTGTTTTGTAGGGATGAAATAATTTATTATTAATTTGATTGATATTATTATTAACCAGAGATATCTAATATATTAAATTATATATTTAATAATTCACAAAAGTTTTTCTTTCTTTTAATATAATTTTTATTTATTATAAAGTATACGAAAAAGAGAGAGAGAGAAAGAAACCAAAACAAAAAATACATGTATAACTAATTTTCATTGGTTGAACGAAAGAATTGTATTATTTTTTTTATTTTTTTTGTCGAAATGATGATTAAATCCTACAAAATCGAATAAGAAATGAAACGGTCCGGCATACAGCAGCACGATAGAACAAAAATAAATTCATTCGAATCGATTCACGTTTTCTGATTGAATTTAAATTTAATTAAATCTAAATCATCTCAATTACTTTTCAATTCTCTCTCTCTCTCTCTCTCTTTCTCTCTTCGTGATTCTCTTTCGAACGAGTAAAAAAACATTGAACAACCGCTGTACGTAAACACTCTTCCTGGTAACTTTCAACAACTACTACTACTACTACTACTACTACTACTACTGTGACTCACGATGCAAACAAAAGTTTTTATCACAAATTTTTTTCTTTTCGATTGAAGAAAAAAAAAAAGAACGTTCAAGTGCGACGTGTCTTTATAAAATGATTTTTACCCGTGCAGATCCCATCGCTTTTTTATTTTACTATAAATAAACTATTATATACATATACGTACACCCCTATTACGTACATATTACATATACACATATACACATTATACCTATAATGTACTTTACATTTCACGATTTCTTTTTAAGATGATTATTTTTCTACATTGAGAAGAATAGAAAAGACGCTGAACTGTAAAGATTAAGTTGCTGAAGAAGTCCCAATAAAGGGACGAAACGTCCAACTTAATTAAATTAAGTTCTACTTCTTTTCATGTCCAAGTTCCCTATGAACCTATATCATCAATAAATTATAATTTTAGACGAGAGAAAATACTGAATAAATTGAGAAGAATATTATTTTCGTTAATTTTTCCTTGAACCATACGAAAACGTTTGTTTTTTTTTGTTGTTGTAAGTACGACGTTTAATCAGCGTGTTACGTGTTTTTCAAGAACTATAGGGAATCGTTGAGTGTTCTCGGTGGTCTCCATTGGGAATGAAATTAATTGAAATAAATGTTATTCCAGCAAGAAATCTCCGGACACAAGAAATACGTATTTACATCTATCCACATACATACATACATACATACATGCATATATCTATATATATATACATGTATATACCTGCGGCAACAACCACCACAGACAGAACCATGCTGAGATAGGATATTATTACGTCGTTCTTGATACGATTTCTACTCTCGATTCTATTAAATGGATATTTGGATATCCCGTTAATTGCGATTCGCAAAACGATTACCTCGAATGACATGACGGTAAGAGGAGGAGGAGGAGGAGGAGGGTCGGGTTGGGGGTTGGGTTGGAGGAGCAGGGGGTGGTTGAAACGATGAGAGAGGAAATGAGTGGGTGGAAGGAAGACAGAGAGAAAGAGAAAGAGAATACTAGATCCTATCTCGAACATAATTCCTGCTCCCGATACGAGGTTAACCATTGGTGGATATCTTCGATGCCTCCGGCAAATTTCCAAGTCATTCCTATGCAATTCGCATTTCGTTCACCGATGACAGGACGAATCTCTCTCTCTCTCTGTCTCTGTCTATCTTTTTTCTCTCTCTCTCTCTCTCTCTCTCTCTCTCTTGTGTAAGTAGGTATAAGATCGAGAAGAAAGATAGAATGAAAGAAAGAGAGATAAAAGAAAGCCAAAGGCGGTCTACGTTCGGATCTGGCAAGTCTGTTCTATTAAGACGAAAGATTTCTTCGTCAGCTGGCCAAAAAAAAAAGCGAAAAAGAATAAAACTATTGGAAGAAAAGGATGGAATGAAGATCAAGAAAAAAAAAATATATGTATATATCTATTCGGAAAATCTTTAATTCGATTTCTGTGTGCGATTTTGTGTGTTCCTTATTTTATTTCAATAATTCTTGGATACTTATATTATAAGATTTACTGGCAAATTTTTTAATAATCTTACTATACAGTATATATATATATGTACTATTATATTGATAGAATTTATATATACACAATAATATTATAAAGATAGAAATAATTCATTTGCATTTGTAAAATTTATTCCTACGACAATTTATATAATATATATATTATATTACCCAGTATATTATATAACTATAAGATGTGTATTACTTACAGAGTATATTATAAATCTTATAATATATTTATAACGTATGAAATTATATTTATAACAATCTTTTATTATAATTCAATATCACAAAATATCTAAGACAATTAAAAAATTCAACTGAATAATAATATTGAATTTTCAAATAAAACATAAAACATTAGAAGTTTAAACTAATGATCGATTTAAACCGTGAAATAAATCAAACGGTGGGCTGACTGGAGTGGGGGGAATAAGGTAAAAGTAAAAAAGAAAAAAAAAAGGAAAAAAAAGAAAGAAAGAAAGAAAAGTAAGTAAGTATTAAACGTTAAACGGCGATGCTGCCGAGACTCAGAAAAGCGCGAAATAAATTGCGAAGCGTAATCCACTTCCTTGTCTGGCGTTCGTGCGGCACTAACGATGATTAAATAGCGAGCTGCTGCTATTGGTGGTGGTTGGTGATGGTAGTTGGTGATGGTGGTGAATGGTGATTGTGTGATGGTTTGGTAGAGTAATGCCGACGACTATGACGTATGACTCATCGTAGAGAAAAGCTTAGAGAGAGAGAGAGAAAGAAAAAGAAATGGTTCGATGCAACTAAACACACGGGGCACGCGTGCATCATCACACCAACCCAGAGGGGGTAGGGGGTAGGGGGAGGGGTTTACGCGTTGGCCCTTTGTTATATTTTTCGTTTGGGTTCAGGAACGATCATTCTCAGTTCAGTATCCTTCCTTTCCTTCCTTCCTTCCTTTCATTTTTTCTTTACCGATGATGTTGTCTTTTCATTTACACCGTGCGCGTGCAACCAACCAACCAATCAACCAACCAACCAATCTCGTTCGATCGGCTTTACTATTAACAACCCTTACGAAACAACGGACCTTTCCAAAGTTTTTTAGAGTGATCATCTACGACCCTTCGTAGAGGGTAACTTTTCTAAATTGCTATGAAACAAAAGATGGAAAATTATAAAGATAGAAATAATTCATTTGCATTTGTAAAATTTATTCCTACGACAATTTTTGAATAAATAAAATTCCCTTTTAAAAAAATACGATAGTATATTTATTAATGGTGAGTAAATTTTGAAAAATATGTTTTAAACGATGTGTCTAGAAATATATCGAAGGATTTTGGTCTACATCGGACGTATTTAATAAATAACTTTGTTAAATCGAAGTCTTATTCGGTTCTTGTTCAGTTTTGACACTCTTTATGTGACACGTGACAGATACAGTTACAGTGTCACGTCACAGGTAACATACGATCGATCAGAATTAATTATTTTTTTATATCCATCAATATCATGTTTTTTTTAGATATCAATAAAGCCTATTTTCTATCTCTCTCTTTCTATATTTATTTTTTTTTATCCTTTGGTATCGAAGTATACGTATTAACACACAAACTCAATACGATAATAAAATATTATTTAACTTTAGAATGAATTTTTAATTTCAATAATTCGTATAATCTCTACCTGGTACACGTAACGTGTTATAATTAATATATTTAACCATATTTTTGTACACAATTCAAAATACGATAGGATTATTAAAGATAAATGAAAAATATATATCAGTCTCGGTTTTACGGGGCTGATATACTCGTAAAACGAGTTTAAATGATTTAATAAATAAATAGAAATAAATTTAGTAATGAATGTGGGATTGGGGGGGTGGGGTGGGAAATCGTATAAGATGGTTATTATTTCTTTTGGAACGTGGTTATGATGGTTTTAAACCTCTTACGGGATAGCAAGGTTATCGATTTTCCATACGCTTCTTCTTTCTTCTTCCCTTTCTATTCGGGCCCATCGTTACCACTACTATTACTACTACTACTACTACTACTACGAAGGATTCTTCCCTTTACTCCTCATCCTTCCTTCCTTCCTTCCTTCCTTCCTTCCTTCCTTCCTTCCTTGTTCATCCTTGCTTCCCCCAATGGTAGAGTCACAAACCTTATCTCTCTTTCTATCTTGCCTCACATCGAATTGTATGTACTATATATATATATATATATATATATATATATGTGTGTGCCTACCTACATTTGTTTTATCCTCGCTGACATTACGAACGGAGCTTATCGATACGGATTACGAGCGTGCTTTCGAATCCTCGTCCTTCGTCGTCCTTTTTACGCCTTATCGTACGCAATACATCACTTTTTACATGGAACGAAAAGCCCTACCGTTAGATTGGCTAAAGGGTTTTATGTATAAATGTTTGCATCAAAATCGTATTCGCCCTAGAAATAATAGAAACCGACTATTTTTGTCATGTTTATTATACACAGGGAAATAATATTATTTTATTTTGTAAAAGTATTGTATATCATACAAATAGGTGTCCCGAAAAAGGTTTGACTTCAATTTATATTAACCCTTCTTTGCATGATTTTTTCTTTTCTTTTAAAATAAATCAGGGTGATGTAATTAATGCTCTAGATTAAAGGAAAAATATTTAAAATAATCCTAGTGCTATTTTTTGACAACTGCGTTTTGTTGTACGCAATAGTCGCTTAAAAAGTTGTTGCCAGCAACAACAAATATACAGTACAAGGGTTTTGTTGAGTACCTTTTTTTGTTGACTAAATATTATGATTGAAATTTCCATCATCATGCAAAGAAGGGTTAAGTATTAACTAATATAATATATAGGTTTAAATTATTAGTATAAATGGTTAATAAATAAACAAAAAAATAGATTAAGTTCATGTAAATGTATTTTGTAAAAAAGTGCATCCTACTACTTTCACGCTTTTTATGGTATAATGATTAGCACAGATTTTGTAATTTTCTCATTTTAAAAAAAAAAAGAAGAATGACTTTTGATCTCGAACGTGGATGATATTTTTTTTTGTGATCGTAATATGATCATTTCATTTCTCTTTTATTTCTTTCTTTAGGGATAGAATATATCCTTCCTTTTAAAGATTGATGAATAAATTATTCGAAAAAAATTTGTCTTCTCAGACTGACGAGAAAGATTTATCACAATTTTCTTAATTTAATATAAGGTACGTCCCTATCGTTTAACAAAAATCTTCACGAAATGGTAACTACGAAGACGAGTAGGTTACGCGAATGGTTACAATATATAATTGTATTATATTATATTATATTATAAATGAATAAATTCATATAATAAATTCCCCATGAAAGAGAAGAGGAGACGAGTTTTAATAATATCGACAAAAATTTCCTATAGATTCGATCGAAGTTTCGTGCAAAATTATTATTCATCGGGTATTATATCGAGTATGCAAATGCAACAGCTGGTGTGCACTTCTCTCGAAAAATTGCAATAGCCGTTTTGTACGTATGTATCTACAACGGATTTATAAAGTAAGTAGGTATGTGTTACAAAAGTGCCATGGGCATAAACAACTTTCGTTCGTTCCTCCCTTCCCTTCCCTCCCTTTCAAACCCCTCGATCGATTGATCGATCGAGATATCTCGAAAAAGGAAATCTTCAAGCTTAAAAAGTGAGGTCATACGTTATTAGTCGTTGAAAAAAAAAAAAAAAAAAAGGGACTTCACACACGTGTGCCTGGATTTGTTCAATTTTCTTCCCCAACCTCTTCTCTTCAATCTCACCCCTATCCCTTCTCTTTTTATTATTATATTCAATATCTTCTCTTCCATCTCTACTCTACTCTGTGTCTGTGTCTGTGTGTCTGTGTCTGTGTATATTTACTTTTTCATTCGCGCTGATCTTGCATTATCAAAAGACATAACACCTTTTTTTTTATCGTGATCTTTAAGTGGGCACTTTCTTAAAGACCGGATGACATTCCTGGCGCGTCTGGCTTGCACCCTGTTATCGTCGCGATAATTTTACTTTTACAGCAGATGCTACAACAGGGTTCCCTCGTCTTCATCGTCGTAACCAACGAGAGAAGAAAAAGGAAAGAAAGAGAAAGAGAGAAGGGGGTAGTCTATGTGCGAGAGTTTCTCATTTCTCTTTTCATCGTCTAGTTTTCTCGTATCATAAAGTTTTTGTCTATCGAGCCATAGTCGTCGTCATCGTCACCGTCACCGTCGTCATTTTATTTCTTTCTTCCTTCTTCTTCATCTTCTTAATTATTTTCCTCTGTTATCCTGTTATTTTCGAAACTTTTAACTCCTCGGAAAATTGAAAGATCCGTGTGTTTCGTTGTTCGGTAGTATTACGTATTTAAACGAGTATAATTGGCTTTGTTGTTTAATTAATGAAGCTGTCGCTTTGACAGATTCCTTTTTTGGCTTATTATCTATCTATCTTCATGGTATTATCTTTTTCTTTCTCTTTTTCTCTCATAGATTATCTTTCTATTTATTTTGCTATTGTATACTCAATCGAATATTCTTTGATGTTACACACTTGAGAAATATTTGTGTAGATAAATTAGTAAAATAGAATAAATAAAGGAACGAGGATTAAATTTAACAAATTCGATATAATAAATATAAAATGCGTGAGTTTATAAAAAGATGTATTAATTAATTAACAAAAGACGATTAACTAATCGTATCATAACCGAGTCTGATTTTAAACAATATTAAATAGACAATAGTTGATTTGATATTGATTTATCTGATAAGTATAATAAAACAATTAGTAAATAATTTATAATGATAATCGTTCGTTTATTATTTTAATCAAATAAAGTACCATTTATATAAATCGATGATCTATCGAATAAAAATATTATTTTATCGTGAAATAATAACGAACACATGTTTCATTATAAATGTTTTGTCATATACTTTAAAAGTACCTATTCGATTATCCTTTAAAACGTCATCACTTTCAATTTCGAAAGGTTATAACGAACTAGTAGCGTTCCCACGTGTTCCACCATTAGCTATACATTATCCTTCCAAGAGTTCCTTCAAAATTACCTCCTTAAAGGGTCCTCATACAATTCCCCATACCAATTCATTGCTGCTTCCTTGCGATTATCGGCTAAAGACGTTGAGCATATGTCACATCGATCTTTTTCCCTTTTCCCCTCTCATCATCTCCTCCTCCACCACCACCACTACCCCACCACCACCACCACCCTCTTCTTCTTCTCATATTCTCCTCATCCTTCATCCCTCATCTTATCCCATAAGGAGATAAACGGCCAAGAGTCTGAGAGAAGCAAACGGCTAGACGACACTCAGGAACAGGGGGAGGAGGGGGGGGGAGCAAAAAAAATGAAAGAAAAAGCAACAGAAAGAGAAAGAGAAAGAGAGAGAGAGAGAGAGTTGGCGCCTTGAATGTGGTGACAAAAGAAATAAAAGGGAGAAAGGGATAGGAGAATGAGTGATGAAGAATAAGAAAAAGAAGAAGAGGAAGAGGAGAAAGAAACGAAACAAATAGGCGGATGATAGAAAGGGAAAACTAACCCTCAGCCTCAGGGAGCTGGTGCGTAGGCAAACGACCTCCAATTAACGGACGTTGGGATCTGGAGCGAAAGAATTGAAGGACCCTTCCGTGTCCTCCCTACCCTCCCTCTCTTCTATCTGCCCCTCTCCCTCAGTCACTCGGTTTCGAGGGGTCGCCACGCTGCGAACGGACGAACTAATGAGAGTCTAAAACCCCCTTTCGGAACTTATCCCCCCTATATACGCGCGTGTACGTACCACGTTGAAGAGAAGTGCGAGAGAGAGAGAAAGAGAGAGAAAGAGAGAGAGAGAGAGAGAGAGAGAGTTACCATCTGCGCACGATGAGGGCTTTCCAAGTGGACTGCTTGAGGGTGGTGGTGGTGGTGGTGGTGTTGATGCTGGGAAGAGGGGGTTGAACTAGGGGGTTGGTTGTCGTCGGCAGGACATCTTAACGCACCGACAAGCATGCCGAAACAATTGCACGCCGGTGCAAAGCAACCCCTTGTTTTCCTCCCCCCCCCTTTCTTTCTATTTTCTTTTTTCTTCTGTATTTCTATCCTTCTTCTTCTACTATTTCTATGTCTCTTTATTTCTTTCTATTGGTGGCTGTTGTTCGGTCAATCGAAGTGTCTCGAGGAAAAGAGAACAATGATATATATATATATATATATTTATATTTATAATCGTTTATCGTCTTACTCGTCGTTCCTCCAGCCATATTTTCTTTATTTATTTCTCTCTCTTTCTCTCTCTTTCTCTCTCTCTCTGTTCCCCCCATTTTTTCTTTTTCTTTTTCTTTTTCTTTTTCTTTCAATCAATGACGGACAAGCTGTTTTCTAAAGATTCTTTAATTCGATCGATATCGTCCCCAGACGATATTGTTCCTGCTGCTCCCGTTTTCTTTTCTTTTTTTTTTTTCTTTTTTTTCTCTCTCTCTCTCTTCCACTTCACAAGAGAATGATTCATGATCGGTCGGAGACTGATTAGAATGGAACGAAACGAAACGAAAAAGGGTAGAATAAAAAAATGCAAAAGCAAATGTGTTTTTAATCATTCTCTCACGTTAATAATAATAATTATTATTATTATTTATATATATAAATTTTCTTATCCAAAATTTTTGTAATGAGAAATGATGTTATATTGACTCGTGAACAATAACGATCGAGGTAAAATAACGCTATTAATTGTAAGTTTTTTGTATTTGTATAAGTATTAGGTTGGTGCGTATGAAATGTCGGATTTTAAAGTGAATATATAAAACATCATATCTTTTTTTCAAAATCTGTTTATTTAATCAAAATAAATTTTATTTGGATAAATACACTTTTCCCAACGAGATTATATACACATATGCCTGTCTTAATGAAATTCTGATCTTAAAATCAATAAACTCTGATATGGACTTTTTCAGACTGTCTTCATTTTTATAGACTGTTTAGCACGTAAAAACTGTTGTAAATGTTGAAAAAAATAAAAGTTAGTTTATCGAAAGATCCGGTGAATAAGATAGGTGCGGCAAAATTTCGTATTTTAATTTATTGAAAAAAATCGGGCTAATAGTAAAGAAAATACGTTTAATTGATCAAGCTTATTTTGCTTGTTTAATTAGTGCTGTATCAACTTAATCATTTTGTTCATCTTGCCAATTTCAGAAAGGTGTCGCAATATTGTTGTATGGTCAATTTTCATTGTAGAAGCAAGTTCCCTTGTAGATAAAGTTGGATTCGTTTCCACCAATGTTTTCAGAGCATCATTTTTTACAGACGTTTTGGGTCTTCTTTTAAAGGGAAAATTCAGGAGACCGAAGTTTTTCAAACTAACAATGCACTTTTCGATCGTTAATAGTATTCTCCCCAAACGCCTGGTTTATATTGTGTACAAATTTTGCAACATTATTACCAAGTTTATAAACATATATAAAAATTACACGAATATCGATTGAATTCATATCCTCGCAAAATTTAAAAAAAATTAAAAAATTATACACTTTTAAAGAAATTTTCTTTGTTGAAATGTGACTCTGGCAATGGACAGTACAACCATACAAAAAATTATACCAGAAACAAAAAAATAACGAAAACAGGAGGAAAAACGTTCACATGTAAAAAAAATCCGACATTTCATATGCACCAACCTAATAATATGTCATAATAAAAAATTTTAGTTGCTGAGAAAGTTCCAAATATAGGGACGAAACGTTCAACTGATAAATAGATTGTTCATCTAATTTAAACCTGTCCAAAAAAATATCCCTAAGATTAAACTTAGTAATATTATTATTTATTATTACCAAGTTTACTTTGAATTGAATGAGTTATTATGAAATTCTTTGCTACTTAATGTTAATGCTCTAAAAAGTAAACCTTTCACGACTCCAATTTTCACGACTTATTGGATGATTCGACTTATAATTTAAACATCTACCTGTGCTTGTAGGTTTAACGTACCAGTCCGTTAAAATAGAATCATCTTCTTTTCTTATTATACTCAAGTCTAGGAATGGTAGTGTTTTATTATTCTCAACCTCAATCGTTAATTGGATCTTTTTATTTACACTATTGAAGGTCTTAATAATTAGTTCAATTCCATCTTTCGGTATTGCTGTGACAATGTCATCCACATAGACCTTTAAGAAAGGAACTTGAAATGGTAACATGCCTTCAACCTTTTTTAGGATATAATTCATTACTATGTTTGCTAGTACTGGGCTCGCTGGATTACCCATGCTAGATCCATCAAGTTGTTGGTAAAACACTCCGTTAAACCGAAAATAACTCGATTATTATTTATTATTTATGTATATAAATATCATATTATTATATTATATTATATATATTTATTGACGAAAGTTTTTTTTAGAAAAATAAAATTCTCGAATGAGAAAATAGAAGCCTATATAAAAAAACTGGTGGTACGGGAAGAGAAGAGAAGTGGGAAAAAAAGAAAAAAAAAAAAGGATTAATATTTTTCGCGAGATCCAATTGGAGAATATTTAACCTGAACACATGCGATTTGCGATCGTCACTATACTACGTACTACACTAACCACTCAGGAATAAGAGAAATAAATATCGCGTATTTGCATTAACTCGGATAGTGCGTTTCTCCGAGCACAGTACCGTATGCGGTCGTCCGTCCAGCAATAAGAGTAGAGATGCATCGGTTTCCTGTTATTTTGCCATGGAAAAGCGCACGTGCGCGTTTCGGTAAAACCTTAAGGGGGTAAAGAGATATTACCATGCGGTTTAATATGTCAACGACACTCGCCTTTAACGTAAATCAATTCCCGTAATACCGTTTTTCCCCGTATCAACCAACCCTGTTATGTATGTGTACGTGTATGTGTTTTTTTTTATTGTTTTTGTTGTTGTTGTTGTTGTTGTTGTTCATTCTCTGCTTATTTTTATTCCTATTTCTATCTCTCTCTGTCTCTCTCAATTTTACTTGCAGTTTTTTTTCCCCCTCTTCCTCCTCCTCTTTTTCTTTTCCACCCCTTCCCCTTGTTTCTGATCAGATTGTCTTCGTATCGATCATCGTTATTATCATCCATTAACTTTTAGTGACATGTGTGCCACGAGCTACGACAGAAAGAAAGTATCCTTTATCAATTATCTACCGAAAATGTGCCCAGTTGACGTTGACAATGAATTACGATATTATCCTACGGTGTTTCGATCCGGTCCGGTCCGATCACCATAGTAATAATAACTCGTTCTTTTCGATAATAATGATATTCCCCTCTTTTGGTTACGGAATTGTGGTATTTATCATTATCCTTAACATTCTTTTTTCTTCTTTTCGGTTTTTTTTACGCCTACGGCTCAAGATTGCAATCTTTTTGCACAGTTGTAGTTAAGGTATTATAAAATTATGTTTATAATGGTAAGATTATTGTGATATGTTGTAATAATCGAGCAAAGGGAGAATAATAATAATGATAATAGTATTTAGGTATTATTATTTGTAGGAATATATTGAAAATTTATTCTTCGGTGCACATAAGATTTCGAATAATATGGCGAATAATTTTCAAAGATATATCAATTGATTTAATTAATACATTAATATAATGATTTGATCGGTTATTAAATGAAACTAAATGTAATAATTTAATTAAATGTAATTATTATTTCAATTAGCGAATATATATTGAAATCGGATTGGGTATATGTTTCGGAATATAAAGCTTACAATTTTATCAACTAGAAAATAATCTTTACAACCTAACATAGATATCGAATACACACCCACACACACATATAAGTAACAACGTGATATTTTAAATATATCTATTTTGTTGTTGTTGAATCTATCGATAAATATCTGTCACTTAATCCATTTAATTCAAATATTGTATGTGTTAAAACATTTTATGATAAAATTTATGTATTATAAAATACAAACTAGTAATGGTAACTGACAACACCTATCGTAAAAAAAAACGAAAATTCGGGATTGACATTATTATTATTATTAATAGTTACGAGATTTTTACGAGATAAACGATCAAAGTGAAAATCAATGAACGTCCAAGCAGAGATGGACAAATATCAAGGAAGAAACACACACACACACACACTCTCTCTCTCTCTATCTCATCGTGTAGGATGCCAATGTCAAATACAGCAGGCTATTACCCTGGTTACGCTTAGAGGATGAGTTCGAGAGGAAGTGACACCATTCGGTTTAACCCTATCCACTTCTAAACGGTTCTCAGCCGTTTGGAAATTCAGATCTCTGCGTAAACCTGTCTATCTCTCTCTCTCTCTCTCTCTCTCTCTCTCTTATCCTCCCCCTGTTTCTCCCCCTTCTTACAGTCCGTGTATATTTTCCTAGATTTTAGAAAAACATTATTGACACGTATTATTTGAAAGATTTAACCCTTAGAGTGATTCAACGTGTCCTAACAATTGCAATGGCTGGAAACTGAATGATTATTATGATTAAAATAAACGAAAAAGAATTTCGAAACAAGGTGGAAGGTAGGTGGATGGGTGGGTAAGTAGGTGGAGAAACAAATAATTGATAAGCGTGTATATGCGTTCAGATAATGTTCAAAGGATTAAATGAGAGACACTAAACAACGAGTATCCCAATTTAGGATACCAACAATTACTATTGCTAGAAAGAGATGGGAATAAAAGGATGGTGGTACAATATGGAAACGATAGATCGTTTGTATATGGTGAGTGTAAGTACGAGAGAGAAAGAGAGAGAGAGAGAGAGAGAGAGAGGGAAGAAGAATGGCAGGGGCCCACCTTTTGCCTTCTCTCGGCCAACTCTCACGACGCGGCCATTTGCATCGATCGAGAGAGAGAGAAAGAGAAAGAGAGAGAGTGAGAGAGAGTGAGAGAGAGAGAGAGAGAGAGAGAGCCTGCCGGCATTTGTCCCGGCCGCCATTTTTTCCTCTGATGGATCCTTTACAGGCAAAGATCCTTTTATAGAATATTTCTTACCTACTTAGTTTTACTTACTTGGTAAAGTAAAAGACAAAGACGGATAGAGGAAATAGGTAAAGGTATTAAAAGCGATCAAAAACAAAGCTTTTACTCTGATAATAAAGTTCAACGAAGTAGGTACATATATATATATATATATATATAAGCTATGATATTATTATTATTATTATTATTATTATTTGATAAAAATCCATCGTAAATTGATAAAAGTCCTAGAGATTGTGTTGTGTGCGTGTATATTATTATTATTATTATTATTATTATTATTATTATTACTATATCCATTATATTATCGTTTTATAAATGTTTCATATTCGATTTTTTTATGGGGAAGAACGGAAAAAAAAAATTGGAAAAAAAAAAGGGGTAATAAATTTTATACCGTAAATTGCAGCGGGTACAATAAAAAAGAAAAAGAAAAAAAAAGAAACATGGGAAAAAAGGAATGAAAAAAAATACAGGAAACTAACGGTGGATGGTTTTTAGGTATACGCGACAGATATTGTTTACTTTATGCCGTTGGATTTTCGTAAAACGTTCGTTTCGTATTTATTTAACCAGTTAGTCGTGCTCGGTAGGATTTGTTTCAAGCTAAATGGTGGGGGGGTAGGGATAGGGGTAGGTGCAGGGTTGAGGAGAGGGGTTGAACAAAAATAGGAACGTAATTGGAACCCCGCGTTCTCTCAATCGAAAGAATATATATTTTTGTACTAACTTTTGAATATAATCATACAAAACAAAACAAAACAAAACAAAAAAATAAAATAAAATAAAATAATAAAAAATAAAAACGATCTCTTGTATTTCTTTCTGAGAAGAAAGAAAAGAAAAAAAAAAAATCATTAAAATAACAAGAAACAAAAAAAAGGAAATAATAATAATGATAAAAACAGTGAGTGGTACTAGTGTTATATCCAAAATGAATCCATAAAACGAATGGACTCCGTATTCTCATACTTCAGAAGAGTATTACTACTTTGAAAAAGAAGTTTCCCATGAATTCCTTCGATTCGTAAGAAAAACTTTCTTCATCATTTCTTCGGACTCTTAAATACCAGACCGAACTTGGCTGAAGCCATTATGAAGGCTCGGTATAAAGCAAAATAGAAGAAGAAGAAGAAGAAGAAGAAGAAGAAAAAAAAGAAAATAAAAAAAGGAGTGAAGGAAGAAGAGGAACGATCGCATTATACTACTAGCCGAACGCGATGGAAAGGGCAATACAAGCAAGGGAAGGGAAGGGGAGGGAAGGAAAGGGAAGGGAAAGGACCCCCCGAAGGTATAACGCCATGCACGCTCGTGCGTTTTAACGTGAGAGCTCTTTCTATACAGTGTGTTTCCAAAGTATCAAAGTTAAGTATGCATATGTATATGTATGTATGTATGTATGTATGTAGATAAATTCAAGAAATGATTTATTATATATTATTTTGTTAAAATGATAGGGCCCTACAAAAATGTATATATTGTTTTAATATAGCTTTTACTAATTTTTCTATGATAACTTATTAGAAAAGAAAAAAAGAAAAAGAACAAAGTAAAAGAAAAAAAACATTTTCTATCCCGAACAAATTGATTTATTCTAATTACGTAAAATAAATGAATCTAAAGGTATAATAATATATATATATACATTATACAATTATACCTTTATAATAATATATATACATTATACAATTATACCTTTATAATAATATATATACATTATACAATTATACCTTTATAATAATATATATAGATACATTATACAATTATAAAGGTATAATAATATATATATACATTATACAATTATACCTTTATAATAATATATATATATACATTATACAATTATACCTTTATAATAATATATATAGATACATTATACAATTATAAAGATATAATTATACAATTATAAAGGTATAATAATATATATATATATATACACTATACAATTATACCTTTATAATAATATATATAGATACATTATACAATATAACATATATAGATACATTATAAATATGATACTTCAGTAAACACCCAGTATAGGAAGCTGTATCTTTCCCCACCTGAAAAACCAGGATCTTTCCCGGTCTCCGAGCCATATTTGACGTAATTAAAGCGCATAAATAGGCACAATGGTACAAGGGACGGTCGTAAGCGTGCCTTCCTCTTCTCTTCTTCCTATATATATACATATATATATTTCGTAGTTGTTGTTGCCACCGACGTGGTTGCCAGTTGCAGTTGCAGTTGCAACGGGTGGTAAACGCGTAAAGCTTGAGTTTCGACGGTGTAAAACGGTTAAAAAAAAATCTTAGAGGTGGTTATAAAGGTAGGGTAAAGGTATATAAGGATATATCCATACACGAAAGAAAGAAAGAAAGAAAGAAAGAATGATGAGGGGGAGTGGGAGTTGGAGGGAAAGAGAAAGAAAAGGAATATACACCCGACGACAACGACAACGACGAAGAAGAAGAAGAAGAAGAAGAAGACTATGGTGGATGCATTGAATGCAAATGCCTGCGGCTCTTCCTCTCGACTCATGCACTCCTTCGATGGCGAGGAATCGAGAACCGCAACTACTATACTTCTACTACGAGAAAGAACGAATGACTCACCCACCGGTTGTTCACCAGTACGCACGCCAATGGTGGTGATGGTGGTGGTGAGGTGATGGTGAGGTGGTGGTGAGGTAGAGGTGGTGGTGGTGGTGGTGGTGGTGGTATGGGGGAAAGTAGACTTTCGATTAAAATAAATGAACTTTTTTTTTCTCGTTTGTTTGTTTGTACTTTTTGAAACAGATAAATGTAATTAATGGATCATCCAGTGAAAGATCGGACGATTCAATTTGTTATTATTATTATTTTATTTCGATATTATATTATATATAAATTATTCTTTAAGAGAGCTTTTGTATTTTCTCCTCATTTTGTTATTCGTTGGATAAATTTTTAAACGAGAGAATTTATTTTTTTCCTTTGGTAAGTTCGTATTAGACCATGATTTATATTATTTTCGTTAATGGTGATATAATTCGTGTAATTTTTTAATTAAATCTCCTGTTGTCCTGTGTGTCGCATTTGCGGTACGTGAGATTTATTACAGATTTAAAGTTGGCCCTATTCCATATGGAATCAGTATATGTGTATGTATGGTATATATATATATATATAATGTATGCAAATTTTTTAACAATAATGTTATATTTATTTATTGCAGATTATATAGTTAGAATACGAAAAATTAATGTCGAATAAATATAATAATAAAAATATATATATATTCGTTTCTTATTAAATGAAACACATTAAAGTATCGTTTACAGATTGTATTAATTATTATAATATAAAACGAATAAATAACGAATGAAGAAGAGATTATTTTGATTAGCATTATTTCTTCATATTTATAAATCATCTATATATATGTATATATAACTATGTATCTCGTTATTAAGCTTACTTTACAGGCGTCATTACCCTCATACATATTTTATAATAGCATTAAGTTGGAAACGACGTAAACACGCATTATTCTACGTTCGTATTCGATGACAGCATATATATATATATATATATATAATGCATAAAATATAAAATAAAAGACAATACCTTAAATAACAAAGAAGACATGCAATGATACGTCATCGTTCTCGATAATAAAATCATTTCATTTGTATCAAATCTACAGTACATTATATTCTATAATATAAGCAGAGACTTTAAACTCACGCATACGAACTCGCGTTTATACACAAAACACACACACATACCTCTACACATCAGGGATCTTCTTTCGATACTCATAATGCATATTTATATATAAAAAAAAAAAGAAAATTAACATTATACTTATAAATCTATCATACATGGATACATCCATACATACACATTTATCAAAAAGCCATCATTTATGTAGATAACAAAATTCGAAAAGGAACGATTAACCGAAAAATCTAACCTACGAATTAAAAGCCACTTAACGAAACTAATCCAAGCGAAGAAGATTCATTCGGGCAACTCCAAAAACTCGTTTCTTTTTCATCGTAAATTCCCAAGAAGATACACGAGTATACAAACACAAACACACAGACATAAAACATGAGTGTAAATTGTGTGCGTGATCGAGATGACTCACAAGCTCCGTTTCGAATCTATCCACCGGCTATCTCTCTCTCTCTCTCTCTCTCTCTCTCTCTCTCTCTTTCTTTCTGAAGTACGATATATCTTTACAAAGATGCATTCGCGTACATCGAACCGTTCTCTTCTTCCCCTTCGTCTTCGTTTTCATCGTCATCGTCGTCGTCGTCGTCGTCGTCGTCGTAGGTCGTCGTCGTTGTTGGTATTGCTTGAAGCAAAACGCGTTCGTAGGTTCCGCGGTTGCGAGAGCTTCGTGCACTACCATTACGCGTTGTTATCGAAGGAAAACGGGCCAACCACGCCCGCCAAAGCTAAACCCCATGCACGAGGTTGTTCCAGTTGCTGCCTATTGCAGTTTATTTTTACGGTTATCTTTTACATAAGAGAGTAAGAAAAAGAAAGATAGAAAGAAATAATAAGATGGATGGATGGATGATTGAGAAATATATGGAAGGACAATTTTTTGAAAAAAGTTATAGAAATCTAAAAAGAAAGAGAGGGAAGAGAAATTGGATAGAAAGAGAGAGAGGGGAGGAATTCTTTTCTTAGTTTTACGTAGAAAGATAGAAAAAGATAATAAGATGGGTAGATGGATAATTGAGAAAGAAATGGAAGTAAAATTATTCGAAAAATGTTATACAAATCTAAAAAGAAAGAGAGAGGGAAGAGAAATTGGATGATTGAGAAAGAGATGAAAACAAAATTATTCGAAAATAGTTACACAAATCTAAAAAGAAAGAGAGAGAGAAGAGAAATTGAATGATTAAGAAATAAATGGAAGGATAATTTTTCGAAAATAGTTACACAAATCTAAAAAGAAAGAGAGAGGGAAGAGAAATTAGATAGAAAGAGAGAGAGAGAAGAGAAGTTCTTTTCTTAGTCCTACGTAGAAAGATAGAAAAAGATAATAAGATGAATAGATGGATAATTGAGAAAGAAATGGAAGGACAATTATTCGAAAATAGTTACACAAATCTAAAGAGAAAGAGAAAGAAGAGAAATTGGATAGACATAGAAAGAGAAGGGAGGAGTTATTTTCTTAGGTTTACGTAGAAAGATAGAAAAAGATAATAAGATGGATAGATGAATAATTGAGAAAAAGATGAAAGCAAAATTATTCGAAAAATGTTATAGAAATCTAAAGATAGAGAGAGAGAGGGAAAAGAAATTGGATAAGAAGAGAAGAAAAGATAAAAGAAAATTTCTAAAAGAGAATAAAATAAAAAGAGAAAGAAAGATAGGGAGAGAGAAATCATTACGGATTAAAGCTTGAAGCACGGAAAACGATATCTCATGCGTACGTATAACACTTGAGAGGAAGACGTCCATCCAAACTATTTTCTTTCATATTTATTTTCTATTTCGTTATATATGGTTTGTGTTGTCTCTCATTTGGCAAAGGAAATACTTCTTCCTTCTATGTCTTTCTATATACATATATATTTTTTGTTCTTTTTTAGTTAATCGCTCTGGTTGGATTATTCATTCTTACTCGTACTTTGAGTTCTGAGAAATAATCGTTTAAATGCGTTATTCGAGTTTAATAATGTTTGTTTGTTTGTTTGTTTGATTCATTGGATCATCCCTATCGTTTTCTCTAGTAGTTTATAAGAGTTGGATTATTTTATATGGACAAGATACAAAAATAATAGATTTATCGTAAGTACTATTACTTTTTATATTTTTTCATTGATCAATATTTTCATTCAAGATGAGTAGAGAGATAAATGAACAAAAACATACAAGAAAAATAATCAAAAAGGTACGAATAACTACCCTTTACAATCTGGTTAATTAATATTGCGTTGAAATTTTATTTAATATAATATACAATACCAGCACATATTATATAGAATAATACGCGTCCGTCGGTCAAATAAAAAAAATATTAAATCAAAAATAATATAATGAATGCGCATTTTTGACATAGGAAGAAGAAATGGGGGGGGGGTGGGGGGGGGAATAAAAAAGAAGAAGAAATGTAATAAATTTTTTTTGCAATCCCGTATATTAAGCAAAGGCGTCGGACCATATACGACAATGCCTTAATTTTCAATACCATCAGGGGTAAGGGGGAGCTGGGGGGCAGGAAAAAAAGGTGGCCGGTAAGGGTGGTGGTGGTGGTGGTGGTGTTGGTGACGGGGGGATTGGCCGGGCCCTTTTTGAGAAGAGTATATACAATCAACACAAGCATAAACGGTGGCAAAGAGAGTGAGAGTGAGAGAGAGAGAGAGAGAGAGAATGTTGGTGAACCAACATCTGCTCCCATTTAAAAATGAAGCTCGACTCGAAACGAGTCGTAACGAGCTCTTTGTTGTATCGTCTCTCATCGTGACGAATCTCCCTATGATCTCGTTTCTTGTGCAGCTTCTTATAGAGATACACCCTGTATAAAACGAGTGATCGTTCATAAAGAGACCACTGTGTTAAACATCTTTGTGGTCTTTAGACCTATCGACTACTACTACTACTACTACTACTACTCTTTCTATCTTTCTCTTTCTTTTTAAAAACACATACTCTCGATTCTCTTTTGTTTTTTTTTTATTTTTTACAAGATAGTTTTTCAAGTAATTTTTTTGTATTGTAAATTAATTTGGAACATATTAGATCTCTTATGTTTCTTTTTTTCTTTTTTTGTAACTTCAACCTATCCAGGCTAGATAAATATGTAATTTGATGTACAATTTACAGCATTGGATTCACAGACATTTTCTGTACTTTACATTTGATTTTCGTAACTCTACAAAGTATTCTACGCGTAGAAAAAAGAATATACTTTAATTTAATATAAGTTTCATTAAAATCTATTCACTTTTAGTATTAAAAATATATACCAAAACTTTTCAAAGAAATTGCAAAGATGCACAATTTACAGCATTGCATTCTCTGACATTTTCTGAACTTTACATGCTAAATTTATAACTCGATATGGTATTCTACGCGTAGACAAAAGAGTGTACTTTAATTTAATATAAGTTTCATTAAAATCTATTCACTTTTAGTAAAACAAATATTTACCAAAACTTTTCAAAGAATTAGCAAAGTTGTACAATTAATATAGCATTGCAATCTCTAATATTCCTTTGAAAAGTTTTTTTACGCTTTGCATTAATAACAATGCCGATGAATTACTAGCAATGACTGATCTCCGGCTTCGACGGTACCATACATATTATATTATAAAAAAAAAAGTAACTAAAAGAAAAAATGCAACATATTATAATTCACATGTGCTCGTGTATTAACGTTGGTAACGTATATTTTATACGATAAACTAATATTTATCTTTCATTTCTCTCCATTGATTTTTTTAATCGATAAAGTCTAAACCAATATGATGGTGAACGTTCCGTATTTATTCGTTTCTCATCGATTACGGGAGAGCATCGTACGAGACTATCGAGTTACAGGCACCATAGAAAGAAGAAGATCCTTTAATACCGATCGTTCGTTAATGCGGATTCCGAATAACGCCGGATATCTCTCCAATGGGATCGGTAAGCGATCCCAAACTTCGAAAGGGCTGAGAATCGGGGGTGGGGGTGGGGGAAGGGGGTGGAGGCAGAGGAAAAGTGAACTGGAAAAAGAGAGAGAGAGAGAGAAAAATAGAAGAAGAATAGTATAAGTTCCTACGATACGTGAACGTCGATCGATTTCAAACCGAAAATTGTTTCTCCATGAATTTTATCCCCATAAATCCGGCCAAAAAAAAAGAGAAATAATAGAAGAAACAACAACAACGACGACGACGATGACAAAAGTTTTTCCTGGGGCTAAAATTTTTTTACGTTGCATAAATGATTACACTTCAACACACATACTCAAAAATATACAATAGTATTATATTGTATAGGATCGAATTTATGATTCATTTCGAAAAACTAAAGGTGTCAAGAAATTCATCAGAATATTCTCTCCCTTCCCAACCACCCCGAACTCCCGCCACGGTATTTTTTTAAATGTTAATTCGTCGTGGAATTGCAATTGACAGATTAACTGTGAAAGAATTATCT
>JACGWG010000211.1:0-35475 GCA_023678865.1 Polistes exclamans | reverse complement strand
GTATAAATAAAGAGTCTGGACATGTCTTGGGAAAAGAAAAAAAAAAAACAAACGCGAGAATGACCGATCGAGAATTGTTAAAGTCGAGTTATAAAAATCGTATATAGGAGAGAGAAAAAAGATATTATTATTATTATTATTGAAAATGACAAAATATTTAAGAATTATTAATAAACATATGATAGGGAACATGGACAAGATGGAAACATAACGTTCTGATTTCTTTTTTACCTTGTCCAACATACTTCCCTGTGATAAATTTATTAATAATTGTATTTTTCGACGTGATAAAAACAACTAATTGATTTAAGAATTATATTATCAATAAATTTTCGATGAATTACCTTTGCAGCGATTATGCCTCGATCTGTCCTGCGAGCCGATGCTTCCACATTGCCTTTGTGGAATACAAGAGTAGTTGCTGTCGCTGCTATAAGCAGGAGACGATGCTCTGTTGTTTCTTCTACGTGGACTCTTGTTGTCCCTACTTCTCGATTCGCTTCTATTGTGAGCACATCCGGATTGTGCGAATTGATTGTTATATTCGATCGTATCGGCGTAAAGACAGCTTGATTCGGAGCAAGAGTAACACATGTCCGAGTGGGTGTTCGAATCGCAGGATTTTCTATCCCATTCGTCGTTTTCTTGTTGATAAAGATCTTCGCCGCGGAATATCGCATCGTTGCGTCTGTAAATATCGTCACTCATGGCGACCGAATGTTCTATGTGAGGATTAGGATGATTGATACGGCTGAAAGCGTCGTGATTTCTGTAATTGTCCGGGACGCCATTGTGATGACCGTAAATCACGGAACCACTTTCGTATTCGTTCTCTTGAGTTTTATAATCGTAATGATTGAAGCCTTGAGGGAAACAGGGTACCGGTGGTGGATTAGTTTGCGGTGGCAGTGTAGTGTATCTTCCACTTTGTTGCATGTTCGCGTGAGCGACTATGTCGTGCGGAGGTTGTCCAGTCCAGGGTGTTGGCGAGGAACTGAAACTGTTGCCTGCTCTGATAGGTGGTGTCGGTGGGCTTTGCGAATTGCACGATCCAGAACCGTCTAAATCATTTTGAATGTTCCTCTTACCTAAGTGAGGACTGAACGAGACTTGTTGGTGATGCTGCTGTTGTTGCGATTGTTGTTGTGGCGGCTGCTGTTGTTGTTGTTGTTGTTGTTGGATTCTTCCAGACAGCAATGTTCCCGAAGGAGGTGGGTGTTCCGGGGGAGGCGGTAACATATCGCACCAATTGGGCATTGCTGTGCCGCTTGTGCTTACTGCACTTTGGGGATCGTTTGATAACGGTATCCTGTATTGCGGTCTTCTTTGTATATCAGCGTTCTCATCGGTGTACACGCTGCTAGTGTTATCGCTGCTGGGTGACATAGTTGATTTGTTGTGTTCCTGATTCGAATCCAAACTAGAGTAATCAGGTTTCATGCAAGAATCGCTGGAATTTGATTTCTGTCCACTGGTTTCCATCGAGTCTGGGCTTCGATTGCCAACGCATAACGTAGTAGTAGCGTATGGTTCGGGTGGTGCTTGCAATTGTTTTCTGGAATTGTAAAACGTAGTCAAGTTGACTTCGGCGTATTCCGAGCCAGTCATGCTGACGATCCCTGGAGCAAGCATCTGCTGGTTATTTAACAGCTTAGTTTCGCACTCCTTATCGGTGGGACCCTGAAGAGTGTTCGAAGGTCTCCAGCCACGTTCCAACCATAAAGTGTCCTTATTCAGCTGACATATGTCGTTTGCCGTACTCACCGGAACATTTAAATGACCTAATTGTTTGCTCATCGCCTGTCTGCGTTTCACGTAAAGAGCACCCAAGAGAAAAGCGACGACAGCGAAGACCATCGTAATTACCAGTATTAGGAACCAAGTTTCTCTAACGATGGAGACGCTGCCGTGACTCGGATCTGTCCGAGGTGGAAATTGCGTTAATTGACCTGGATCCATATTTAGTAGAGTCGGATTTGAGAAAGGTCCTAATCCAACGCGGGTCAAACCAGCTACGCGTGCCGTGTAAAGTCCACCCGACGAGAGACTATTGATCACGACTGATGTCGTAGAAGCATTTAATGACATTTGACCTAAAACTTTATTACTGCTGTTGCTCTTTATTTGAATCTGTAAATAAGAGATACAGAAATTGAACAATTAAGAGAAACGTCGTTTTTATTAAACGTAAAATAAAATTTAATCCAAATCTCACTTTGTATCCTATCAATTGTCCATTCTGTGCATTCTTCGGGGGAGGTGACCATCGTACAAACGCCGAAGTTATATTGATCATACCAACGTGAACGTTTTCCGGTGCACTAGACGGTACATCCTCCAAAGTTGTAGCCAATTTCACATTGCTAGGTCTCCCTTCTATAGTTTTGTAGAATGGCACAAGGAAGAACTCGTAACGCGTGTACTTCTCTAAATTGGTTAGAACGTAACTAGTTGCACCAGCGTTTAATACAGTCACCATACGATATTCTGGTTTCTCGGTGAGTTCACGATACCGTATATAAAGACCCTCAACTAAATCAGCTGCGCCAAGTATCTAAAACACAAAGAGGAAGCGCGTTCAAGGATCGCTTTCAACCGGACGAAGGGGATTTGCGTTTGTCACTGTCCAAGTAACCGCTTTTGATCTCGAACTTACGTCCCACATAATTTTAACGCTGGTACTGCTCAACGGTTGGACTTCCTTCAAGTGCAGTATCTCGCTGTTAAGCCGATCCCTCGCGCGAATCAATTCTATCTGCGGTACCGTCCGTTGATCAAGGCTGCTCGTGTGAGCGACATCGGACAACGGTCCAGGAAGCGACAAGCCCTGACTATTTTCGGCACGCACTAGGAACACGTAGTTGGTGTCAGGCTTTAAATCCATTACCTGTAACAGGAAATGTTGATATTTATCATCGTCATCATCATCATCATTATTATTATTTATTATTATTACTACTAGTTATATTTATGGATGCATGGAAATACTCTAAAAGAGAATTTATTTCCTAATGAAACACCAACAAACAGTTAATAATAAAAGAATCTTGATTTATAAATTGCACTTATTAATCAAATCAAATTAATTGATATGATACTTACGGTGTATGTATCGTCGGTTACACCGGTAGCTGCAACAACCCAACCAGTATTCAGATTGCTGCTGAAGTACTCGATGTTATAACCAATGATTTTGCTTTGGCCCTCGTTGCCAGGACTCCAAGTCAAAGTAACCGAGTTGCTTGTAGCGTTTATGATTCTAGGTTTGCTCGGGCTCTGCGGCAATGCTGATATTTCCGGAGTTCTGTGAAAGGTCGTCGTCGTGCTAACCGTCAATGTGGCAGACCAAGATGTATTTCCAGATTCTGAGCTTGCTATACAAGTATATAAACCAGAGTCGCTCATTTGAAGATCGTCGATAAACAACGTTCCATTGTTGGCCATCGTGATACGATTTCCTAATTGGATGAGAACACCGTCCTTGTGCCAGTGTACCTTTGGGGTTGGAGTACCAACTGCACGGCAGGGTAACGTAGCAACGCTTTTAACAGGAAGCGTCTGATTTGCAGGACCCAACTCGATTATCGGAGGTGGTATATCTTCAGCAGACATCACCTTTTTTTTTTAACAGGAAAAAACGAATCGTTTTAGCATCACTTCGTTTCGTTTCGTTTTATTTCGTTTTATTTCAAAGAGATAACGAGTTTAAGTTAACTCGTATACAGGTGTAATAAAGTCTTTGTCTCCATTGTTATGATACCTTTAGAGCGTGCACCTTTAGATTATTGTTACCTCAGGTGTCGAGGGCTTACCTGAAGGAATACAGTCGCCGTACTTGCACCAGCTTGGCTGATGACGCTGCACACATAATGGCCCTCATCCTTCCTTATCACACCTTTTATGCGCAAACTTCCGTCCTGAGTGACCGTATATCGTTCCTGATAAGTGTTTCCCGGAAACATCAGCTCCTGAGAGCCCTCGCGGGTCCAAAATATCGAGGGCTTTGGAGAACCACGAGCGGAACACGAAAAGGACACATCCGATCCAGTACTAACAGTTTCGTCTTTTGGAAAATTGATGAATACTGGTCTCGCTGTGTTTAAAAAAAACAACACAAGGATAATATATTCAAATTATAATTTTAACTCTGAACCTTTCTTCAATTATTTTCAAAGCGATTCGTCGTCAAACAATTGTTCTTTTTTTTTTTATCTTTCCATGAAAATAAAAAAATAATTTATAACGACAGCAGAACAAGGGATTTATCTTGTTTAAAGAAAAAAATTATTAACGTTATCGTGGTGACATTTAAGTAAGTAAGTAAGTAAGTAAGTAAATAAGTAAGTAAGTAAGTAAGTAAGTAAGTAAGCAAACGCTAAGCCTTCGTATTCTTCGACCGGTTGTTAGAATGCATTACGGAAAGAACTAGTAAATTTACAATAGCTTGGTCTAGAGTATACAGATACCGGTTTCGAAGTATCGCAAACGTGTTCATTTATTTTTAGTATCTCCATGACGCTAATGACTCTTTGGTAAAAGATTAAAAATGAAATATCTGACTATTTTATGCGAACATACGAACGAACGAACGAACTGGTCCTCGTTGTTGACGTTGTAAGAACTATTTCCGAGACAATGAGTCAAGCCCCCCCCTACCCTTCCCCTCCTCTCTGCCAATCGATTAATTTCTATTTATACTCACAATGAATTGTAAGAACTGCACTCGCCGAAATAGCCCCGACGTCGTTCTCAGCGTCGCAAATATACGTTCCCTGATCCTCGGGTGTTACCCTCTCGATGCGCAAACTTTTGTCATCCAATATGTGGCCCCGGCCAATCGGCATTTTTCCATCGTTTCTACGCCATAAGATTTCAGGTGGTGGGTCCCCACCAACCCGACAAGCAAATTCCGCGGTTTGATCCGTCAGAATAGTTTGGTTACTTGGCATGGCAGTGAAATATGGTTTCACTAAAAGAACCAATTAATCGATTTCATTGATTTTATTTTATTCGAAGAGTAATATCAAGTATCGGATTAGATCTATTAGAGTGTCCTCCCATAAGTCTTGAATTTTTTTCACAGTGTTTCATATAGATTTTAATATATCATTTTCATTTGAACATTGAAAACATATTTCATTTGATACAATGGACTTTTTAATCCGGATTTATGAATTACATTCTATAGTCTGTTGATTAATTTTCTCAATTGTTTTACTTTTTCTTTTTTTTTTATAATCAACATTATAGAATGAACAGATTTTTTATGCTAACATTATTATCATATTGTACATATTCAAATCGATACCAACATTATTTTACTTCAATTACAATCAATCGAACCACAATCCAAAGAATTTCTATTTCATTTTAATAAAGTCAACAACAAACAAATTCAAAAAAGATATCAATAGTAATTCATACCGTGTACAGTGAGTAAAGCAACGTTAGATTCCTTAAGTCCGACCATGTTTTCGGCAACGCACTGATACTTCCCGTGATCCGCTTGTCTTACGTCGGAGATCAACAAGTTTCCACCGTCGACGAGAGTAATTCTATAAAAAAACAAAAATAAAACAAACGAACGAACCAAAAAAAAGAAAGAAAAAACAGAAATGTAAAGGGTTAGCAAAAAGACAAACCGAAAGGTCGGGGGGGGGGGGGACTGAAGAGAAAAAAGTCATTGGGGCAGCAGCAAAATCGTTTAGATCGATTGGTTCATCATGGAAAAACATGGGGAATGGAAATTACTCTCTTTTTATGAGAATGACAGAGGTGACGGTAGGTTGGGAGGAAGGTGGAGAGTTTTAAAGAGAGATGGGACGACGATTGGGAGAGAGGGTCAGAGGAGAGGGGTGGGGTGTGTGTGGGGGGGAAGGGGGGACACAACACGCACGTAGAATGTCACCGTCGGACGGACTACTAATTAACGAGTTCGGTGAGAGAGGTTCGAAGGCATCATGGGAGTGTGAGAGTGACTAAATGAGTGAGTGTGAGTGAGTGGGTAAATGAGAGAGAGAGAGAGAGAGAGAGAGAAGCAACGAGGCAGCATTAAATCAATCGCTCCTCGATTACACCCTTTAATTTATAGCGCCCGTTAATTTCGCTGTCGACGAGAGATCGTGTTTCCTCGGTGCTCTTCGAACGGGGCATTTAAGCGCAGCAAAACCCGCGCAAATGCTGCTGCTGCTGCTTGCATAGTGCACTTGCACAGTGCACTTGCACAGTACAGTGTGCACTCTCTCTCTCTTTCTTTCTTTTTCTCTTTCTATCTGTCTGTCTGTCTGTTTCTCTCACTCTCACTCAGTCACTCTCTGCGTGCTAACGTCAGAAACGTGCGTGCTAAACGTAACCGGATTTAATTCCTACTACTCCGAGTCTAAATTATCGTCCGTTCGATATATATGTATATATATATATATATATATGTGTGTATATGTATATGTATATCCGTTTGTTGTTTCTATCGGAATAGGGCTTGGAGGAAACTTTTGACGATATTGATTTTTCGGAGGTTTAAACGGTTCCATCGAGCACTACGAATTGAACCCTGGATTTTCATCGATAGAGGCTTACATTTTGTTTTCTTTTTTATCTTTTTTTATCTCTCTCTCTCTCTCTCTCTCTCTCTCTCGTGGGCTTTTTCTTTTTTTTTCTTTACTGTTGATTTTGTAATTTTCATTTTGTTTTTTATTTTTTTCAAAAATGAAATCGTATTTTATTAAGATATACAAAAAAGTATCGTTATTATTAAAATGATATAAGTAATATTACTTATTTATATATATACGTAAAATAGAAAATCAATGATAGAGGCTTACATTTTATTTTCTTTTTTATCTCTTTTTTTTCTCTCTCTATCTCTCTCTCGTGTGCTTTTTCTTTTTTTTTCTTTATCGTTGATTTTGTAATTTTTTTTGTTTTTTATTTTTTCAAAAATGAAATCGTATTTTATTAAGATATACAAAAAAGTATCGTTATTATTAAAATGATATAAATAATATTACTTATTTATATATATACGTAAAATAGAAAATCAATGATAGAGGCTTACATTTTGTTTTCTTTTTTATCTCTTTTTTTCTTCTCTCTCTCTTTCTCTCTCGTGTGCTTTTTCTTTTTTTTTCTTTATCGTTGATTTTGTAATTTTCTTTTTGTTTTTTATTTTTTTCGAAAATGAAATCGTATTTTATTAAGATATACAAAAAAGTATCGTTATTATTAAAATGATATAAATAATACTACTTATTTATATATATATACGTAAAATAGAAAATCAATGAGGAAAAAATAATTAATTATCCTCGTATTTATAAAAATACGAAATTATCTAGCTGTCCGTCAAAGTTTTATTGATTTTTGTTGTTCTCTTGTATAAAATCATTGACACGGAGAGAGGGGTCTGGGAAATTTATGAATTATTCTTTTAATAGAACTATAATAGGAATATTAATTCGAAGACATGAAGGACGTATTCTGACACGGTTATCGATGGGGAATGCGTATAGGGAATGGACAGGACGTCGAAATTCAAGATAGTGAAGATATATATATATATATATATATACTGACATAGAGTGAGGGGAAGGTAGAGAATGGATGATTCGGTAGTACTCACCGTTTGTTGTTTTCCAAGTCTATAACGTGACCGTTCCGCTTCCAATGGAGGGTTGGTTCCGGATGACCTCTGGGTGGTCCGCATTCTAGCATGGCGGTTTCTCCAGCAGCCACCCTCGTGTTCTGCGGTTCTGTCCGAAACTCGTCTCGTAGTACTGCAATCATCCAAATGCACGAAGCATTAAAGCATTGGTAGGTAGGTAGGTTGGTAGGTAGGTAGGTAGGTAGGTAGGTATGGGTATGTGTATGTGTATTATCGATCGATGATTCTCCAACGATTTCTCCTTCTATCAATCTACTATCTTTCTCTCTCTCTCTCTCTCTCTTTCTCTCTTTGACGAAATTCGAAGGATTCGTCGAATATTCGCTTTGTCCCGAAAAATATTCATTGGTATATATGTGTATATATATGTTATACTTTATATAAGATTCTTATATATGTTAGTATGCATTATACGTGTAAAAGGTGGATTCAACAAATGTTGCTACAATCCTGAATAGGAATGATACCTTTTAAGAAATAAGAAAAATCGAAATAGTGACGAAATCTTTTGTCTTATATCTAATAAAAAGTAAATCTTTATGTATTAGTTGGCTTATCCCCCCCCCGTTATCCTTTATCCCGGGCAAATGAAAATATGCAAAATAAATATGAATACATTTGTATATTTCAAAGATTATTATATTATATTCTCGGGTATAATTCGTAAGATCGAGATCTATCGATAATTAAATATAATATGTAAAATTTACAATATATATATATATTATATTTTCTTCTCACTTATTTTTCATATTTTCAACTTTTGCGCGTTTGTAGATTTACATGGTGGTTGGGAATTAAGAGGAGGGGAATGGTGAGAAGGGGGAGGCTGCTAACAGGTAAACGAAAATTGGAAACAAAGTGTAAGTCTCGTTTTATATTCAAACAAAAAGTGAAAACGTTGTTATGCGAGATGAAAGAAACAAAAAAAAAAAAGAAAAAGAAGAAAACATTCGTAGCAAAAGGAGAGGATAGATATTCTCCATCCTTCGGCGGCGGGGGGTAGTGCGAAATTTCGAAATAATACCTATGAACAACCAACGTGTGCAACTCGCAACATTTATCTTCTCGGAACGGTATAAAACGGTCTTTAAAAGCGGCCGCGAATATACGCGTCTAGGGGCCCGAGTCAATGTAGAAATTTATTTGTCTGGGGTGGTGGTGGTGGTGGCGGCGGCATGGCGAAAAAAAGAAGAAGAAAAAAAAAAGTTAAACACGAGAAGCTGTTAGAGAGAGAGAGAGAGAGAGAGAGAGAAGGGGGTAAGAGAGATGCTGTGTAAACGACGTAATTAAAGGCCAAGAGATATGGTCGCGAGTTTTGTACGTGCGAAGGAAACGAGGAAAGTGGATGGTAAAGAGAAACGAGTGCAAGAGAAAGAGAGAAAGAGAGAGTAAGAGTATGAGGGTGAAAGGGAGAGAGAGAGAGAGGGAATATGAAGATACAAGAGGAAGAAGAATCGAGAAGAGAGGCCTTGCTGCATAGGTATCGTTTATGGTACGACGGTCGAACCGATTTCGACGTAAATCGATCGTAATCCCTTCTCTCTCTCTTTCTCTCTCTTTATTCGTCTATCTCGATGGATCGAATGAACGAGAGAGAGAGAGAGAGAGAGAGGGAGGGTTGGTTCGTATGGGTTGAGTTCTTGACTCGGCTCGCCCCAAGTTCCTCGTTTATCGTCCTCACCCTCTCTAAAACTCACCCTCTTCCAACTTACTCTCACCCTCCTAACCTTTGGAAATTCTCTCCCAAATTCTCGGCGAAGCTTTCTCGTCGAAGACCTGGCCGGCCGGGTCGGACCCGGTCCGGGTCCGGTCTAGTCCTTCGTCTCGTCTCGTTTCCTTTCGTTTCGTTTCGTTTCGTCTTCCCTTTAAAACTTCTATCTCTTTTTCTCTATCTATCTATCTATCTATCTATCTATCCACCCAACCCTGCTTTACTTTTAGTCCAGGTTACTACCAACCACCCCTTCTCCCCGATTCCCCCCATCCACCATCACCCCCGCGCAAATAGCCACGCGCAGAAAAGCAACGGTACGTACGTACCTTTCATGCTACTAGTATTTTTCCACTTCTCGCTCGTAACTACCCTACTCATCCCCGTCACCCCCATAGCTAGCTAGGTGCTTTCCTTCATTTTTGTGTTCAACCCCTCTACCTCCTTCCTTCCTATTTTATCTCTTTATCTTCCATTCATTCTTTCCTTTTTTTTTTTTTCTTCTTTTTTACCACCCCCCTTTTACATATAAAACTACGCGTATAAATAAGTACGTATGTATATGCATACGGTGTATATATATATAGATATGTGTGTGTGTGTGTGTATGTTCGTTGGTTAACTCGCGCGTAAATTAGTTTGTACAAAGCGTCGAATTTTAGCGAAGAAAAATAATGGAGCGTGATATTATAGAGAAAACACAACGAGGGGTAGGAGGTTGATGATAAGAAGGAAGAAGGGAGGGAGGTAGGTAGGATTGGTTGGGATGATAAGGCTATTTCGTTAGGCTCCTCTCACTTTTATTCTTTTCATTTTCTCTCTGTCTCTCTCTTTCTCTCTCTTGGAAGAAGATAAAGAAGAAGACAACAAAAAATCGTCTCGTCTATTTCGAATTATATTTCTTTTTGTTTTTTTTTTTAGCTATTTTTATATATGAAGAAGACTCGCCCCCTTTCCTCTACTTCTCAACCTTTATTACCTTCCTTCCCCTCGGGGTCATTTGATTTTTTTTAAAAAGCACCTCTTCCTTTTTTTCCTCTTTAATGGATTAACTTTTTTTCATTTCATTTTTTTTTTTATTATCTTACGATCTTTCTCTCTATCTTCCTCGTTCTTTATTTTTCATTTTATCTCTTCTTTATCCTTTATCTCACAGTTTCAACATTCGTCTAGTTACATAGAGAAATTCTCGTCTTCTTGAATAGAAAGAGAGAAAGAAAGAGAAAGAGAGAGAGAGAGAGAGAGACTAATTCGTCCTCCGATCGAATTCCGGTGTAGAGTATTATACGACGTTCGGAGAAGCTGAAGAGTCGTTGTAGTTGTCGTAGTCGTAGACGTAGACGTAGACGTAGTTATAGTCATCGTAGTCGTCGTAGCATCGGTCGTTAATGCTCTCACCTTGACGTATACCATTACCATTTGTCGCGCAAGGTCGGATTACTCGGAAAGCGTTCCACCAGCATCGCGGTGAGAAGGGTTAGAGAAGGATGGTGAAAGGGGCTGTTTGAAACCCCGTAAAAGCCGATCGATCGAACCCGAGCGTCCATTAAGAGAACCGAGACCGATTTAACGCTCTCTGTCTTTCTCTTTCTTTCTTTCTTTATTTTTCTATCTTTGTCTTTCTATTTCTATCTTTCTTTCTTTCTTTCTTTCTTGCAGTATAGGAAAGTAAAGATTGGAAAATATTATTTGTTTAATCGTAATATATTTATTCAATTAGTTGTTTCTCTCGTCTTCCAAAATATAATTATATAAAAATTTATAATATTATATTTAAATTGAAAATATTATATATAAATATATATTTTAAATCAAGGGAAATTGAAGACAGTTAATAAATTTTTATGAACAATTTATTTTGATCTTGTTGGACGTTTCGTCCTTTACTGGGGACTTCCTCAGCAACTACAAATTTTTATTTTATAATTATGACTTGTTAAAAAAAAAGAGATATATAAACAATACAATAAATAAATAAATAAATAAATAAATAAATAAATAAATAAATAAATAAACTTTAATTTTTACCTCGATCACTTAGTTCACGCGTCAATACATATTATTTTATAGTCATACATTATAATAAATTAAATTAGTCCTAAACAACCTTACTTTGTCACATGTAATCATAAACTGAATTCTATCTAGATTAGTGTTTAATAATCTAGGTATCTTTCATATTATGATGTCCTTTAATGTGTCTTATTATGATAATTAAATTTTAATATTTCGTTATATATGTTGTTTAAATTATATATAAATAGGTATCTTTAGGAATTTGGATATTCACAAAAGAAATAGAACTAAGTTTGATTTAGTTGGACGTTTTGTCCCTTTATTGGGACTTCATCAGCAACTTAATCTTTAAAGTTCAGCATCTTTTTTATTTAAGCAGACATACATCTTTTTAATATTCATTATATATCTATGTTTTCATTATTTTTCTACGTTCATTTATATTTAATTTGATAGTTATTTAATCATCTATTTAGATAATGTTATATTTGAAGATTTGAAATAAGTATAATTAATTATTATTATTATTGATGTATCATATATCAGATTAATTTGGATTTTATTATACGTACAATGTCCAGTATTATTATTCATTAAAGTTTACGCATAAAGTTTTCATATTATTGTTTTTTTTTTTTTTTTTTTTATTTATCATTTCAAATTTTCTTTCTACTTTATATCTTATCTTTAGTTTCAAAGGGAGAAAAGCTAATACCTACGAATTCTATTTGTATATAAAGGAAACAGAGTAGAAATGCAGAAAGAAAGAAGAAAGAAAGAAAAGAAAAAAAAGAAAAGAAAAAAGAAAAGCTCGAGAGCTTGTCGGAGCTTTCCAGAAGTTCGTAGGGGTTGGGTTATGAGCGAAACGTTACCAGCAGCAGCACCAGCAGTAGCAGTAGTAGTAGTAGTAGTAGTAGTAGTAGTAGTAGTAGTAGTAAAGGGCTATAAATAATGGGGGGGAAAAGTGCGAAAAATGAGAAAAAGAGAAAGGGCTGGGGGGGGTGGGTTGGTTGGAGGAAAAAAAAAGATTATCGAGGCGTAGTAGAGTATGACAAAAAAACAAATGGTGGTGGTGGGTGGGCCAGGGTGTGGGGGAGTGGTAGAAAGTTGGTGGTAGGGGGTAAGGGTGGTAGGGGTGGTAGGGGGGTTCGTCGTCGTCGAATGGAGTGCATTAAGCCGGTGGAACGTTAACGATGGGACTATGCGAAGGCTAAGTTATGACCGATCGAGATTAAATCCGGCAATTTATAAAATTACGGATTTAAATGGAAGGTTCGTTCGCATTCGCGTACTTGCGAACGATTGGTTGTTGTTGGTTCGTTGGTTGGTAGTAGTATCTCATCTCGTTGTTACACACTGCAGAGTGTTGCTCGATTAGTGTTCGTTCATTCGTTTGTTCGTTCGTTCGTTCGTTCGATTTCATCTATGGCGTTTCGGCTTTTATCTATGGCGTATTATTCTACGAATAGTCTAAAGGATTTTCACGGTTACCCGTGGTTATAACGTGTTCTCGTAAAAAGGATTCTCTTGTTTAGTAATTCGTAGCACGTTTCGCGAAAAAAAAAAACAACACACGTGTTACTATTTTCACTTTTATTTTCTACGATACTTTTTTGTTCCTTTTAAACACACACATACACACACAAAATATATATATATGTATCGATCGTAGAAAGATTTGTGGTCGATCATCATCCCTTAAGGGAGGTTGCATCTAAGATGATTTTTCTTATTCTTTTCCTTTCCCTCTCTCCACACAAACATACACACACATACAGAGTAAGAGAAGGAAGATCTTCCTAGTCAGATTGAACGAGATAAACAAAGAGAGAAAGAGAGAGAGAGAGAGAGAGAGGGATAGAAAGGGAGGATTACTCTCCGTTGTTTGAAGGGACCCGACGATCGTTCGAAGAGAATCAGCCCTGGTATAATGGCATATTCTCGTACCCTTATTACGTTCAAGGTGTACGCCCAGTGCACGTTACATCGACTACAAAATAATATTAAAGTCCTATTACGGTGGAACGCGCGTGAGTGGTAGGCAGAAAAGAGAATAAGAATAGATAGATAAAGAGAGAGAGAGAAAGAGAGGGAGAGAAAACGAGTACGATGTTCTCTTATAGTAATGGGGGAAGAGCCTTTGGCTGTGTCAGTTGGTGGTGACGAGAAGAGGATCAAAAAGAGTTGGGAGGGTGTACTCGATGGAAGTGCAGTCAATTTCGAAGTCAACCATCTTCTTCTTCTTTTTATTTTTTTTTTTCTTCTTCTTCTTCTTCTTCTTTTTTGAATATCTTTCTAGCTCGTTCGTACATAGTCACTGCGTGCCGTTGTACCACTACTTCATGTATCGCGTGCTGTTCATGCTAATAATGGACGAACGAACGTAAGCTCTGCCATATAGTGTTTTTTTTTTAGTTTATTTTATTTTATTTTATTTTTCCTTCTCTCTTCTTCTTTCTTCTCTTTCTCTTTTATCTCTTCTTTTTGTTTTTTTTCTTTTTCTTCTTCTTCTTCTTCTTCGTCGATTAACTTGAACCCCTTCAGGCGTTGAGACGTCACGCTGTTTTTCACTTTTCCAAGAGGCTCCCCCTTCCTTCTTCTTCTTCTTCTTCTTTTTTTTTCTCGAAGATTGCACTCGAATACGATGATAAGAGAGATCATTGTAAGATCCGTTGTTGTTGTTGTTGTTGTTGTTTTATATTGTTTAAAAAGAGAAAAATATTATTCAGAGATATGTTATATATGATCTGTCTATCTATCTCTCTTGATTTGATTATTATTATTCATGTTGAATGTAATGAGGAATATTGATTTTGATTGTATTATTATGTTTCATCAATGATATATTCTTTATAGATGTTATTTAATCTAATTAATCTTTTCAGTATTGAAGTGTTTTGTAGGGATGAAATAATTTATTATTAATTTGATTGATATTATTATTAACCAGAGATATCTAATATATTAAATTATATATTTAATAATTCACAAAAGTTTTTCTTTCTTTTAATATAATTTTTATTTATTATAAAGTATACGAAAAAGAGAGAGAGAGAAAGAAACCAAAACAAAAAATACATGTATAACTAATTTTCATTGGTTGAACGAAAGAATTGTATTATTTTTTTTATTTTTTTTGTCGAAATGATGATTAAATCCTACAAAATCGAATAAGAAATGAAACGGTCCGGCATACAGCAGCACGATAGAACAAAAATAAATTCATTCGAATCGATTCACGTTTTCTGATTGAATTTAAATTTAATTAAATCTAAATCATCTCAATTACTTTTCAATTCTCTCTCTCTCTCTCTCTCTTTCTCTCTTCGTGATTCTCTTTCGAACGAGTAAAAAAACATTGAACAACCGCTGTACGTAAACACTCTTCCTGGTAACTTTCAACAACTACTACTACTACTACTACTACTACTACTACTGTGACTCACGATGCAAACAAAAGTTTTTATCACAAATTTTTTTCTTTTCGATTGAAGAAAAAAAAAAAGAACGTTCAAGTGCGACGTGTCTTTATAAAATGATTTTTACCCGTGCAGATCCCATCGCTTTTTTATTTTACTATAAATAAACTATTATATACATATACGTACACCCCTATTACGTACATATTACATATACACATATACACATTATACCTATAATGTACTTTACATTTCACGATTTCTTTTTAAGATGATTATTTTTCTACATTGAGAAGAATAGAAAAGACGCTGAACTGTAAAGATTAAGTTGCTGAAGAAGTCCCAATAAAGGGACGAAACGTCCAACTTAATTAAATTAAGTTCTACTTCTTTTCATGTCCAAGTTCCCTATGAACCTATATCATCAATAAATTATAATTTTAGACGAGAGAAAATACTGAATAAATTGAGAAGAATATTATTTTCGTTAATTTTTCCTTGAACCATACGAAAACGTTTGTTTTTTTTTGTTGTTGTAAGTACGACGTTTAATCAGCGTGTTACGTGTTTTTCAAGAACTATAGGGAATCGTTGAGTGTTCTCGGTGGTCTCCATTGGGAATGAAATTAATTGAAATAAATGTTATTCCAGCAAGAAATCTCCGGACACAAGAAATACGTATTTACATCTATCCACATACATACATACATACATACATGCATATATCTATATATATATACATGTATATACCTGCGGCAACAACCACCACAGACAGAACCATGCTGAGATAGGATATTATTACGTCGTTCTTGATACGATTTCTACTCTCGATTCTATTAAATGGATATTTGGATATCCCGTTAATTGCGATTCGCAAAACGATTACCTCGAATGACATGACGGTAAGAGGAGGAGGAGGAGGAGGAGGGTCGGGTTGGGGGTTGGGTTGGAGGAGCAGGGGGTGGTTGAAACGATGAGAGAGGAAATGAGTGGGTGGAAGGAAGACAGAGAGAAAGAGAAAGAGAATACTAGATCCTATCTCGAACATAATTCCTGCTCCCGATACGAGGTTAACCATTGGTGGATATCTTCGATGCCTCCGGCAAATTTCCAAGTCATTCCTATGCAATTCGCATTTCGTTCACCGATGACAGGACGAATCTCTCTCTCTCTCTGTCTCTGTCTATCTTTTTTCTCTCTCTCTCTCTCTCTCTCTCTCTCTCTTGTGTAAGTAGGTATAAGATCGAGAAGAAAGATAGAATGAAAGAAAGAGAGATAAAAGAAAGCCAAAGGCGGTCTACGTTCGGATCTGGCAAGTCTGTTCTATTAAGACGAAAGATTTCTTCGTCAGCTGGCCAAAAAAAAAAGCGAAAAAGAATAAAACTATTGGAAGAAAAGGATGGAATGAAGATCAAGAAAAAAAAAATATATGTATATATCTATTCGGAAAATCTTTAATTCGATTTCTGTGTGCGATTTTGTGTGTTCCTTATTTTATTTCAATAATTCTTGGATACTTATATTATAAGATTTACTGGCAAATTTTTTAATAATCTTACTATACAGTATATATATATATGTACTATTATATTGATAGAATTTATATATACACAATAATATTATAAAGATAGAAATAATTCATTTGCATTTGTAAAATTTATTCCTACGACAATTTATATAATATATATATTATATTACCCAGTATATTATATAACTATAAGATGTGTATTACTTACAGAGTATATTATAAATCTTATAATATATTTATAACGTATGAAATTATATTTATAACAATCTTTTATTATAATTCAATATCACAAAATATCTAAGACAATTAAAAAATTCAACTGAATAATAATATTGAATTTTCAAATAAAACATAAAACATTAGAAGTTTAAACTAATGATCGATTTAAACCGTGAAATAAATCAAACGGTGGGCTGACTGGAGTGGGGGGAATAAGGTAAAAGTAAAAAAGAAAAAAAAAAGGAAAAAAAAGAAAGAAAGAAAGAAAAGTAAGTAAGTATTAAACGTTAAACGGCGATGCTGCCGAGACTCAGAAAAGCGCGAAATAAATTGCGAAGCGTAATCCACTTCCTTGTCTGGCGTTCGTGCGGCACTAACGATGATTAAATAGCGAGCTGCTGCTATTGGTGGTGGTTGGTGATGGTAGTTGGTGATGGTGGTGAATGGTGATTGTGTGATGGTTTGGTAGAGTAATGCCGACGACTATGACGTATGACTCATCGTAGAGAAAAGCTTAGAGAGAGAGAGAGAAAGAAAAAGAAATGGTTCGATGCAACTAAACACACGGGGCACGCGTGCATCATCACACCAACCCAGAGGGGGTAGGGGGTAGGGGGAGGGGTTTACGCGTTGGCCCTTTGTTATATTTTTCGTTTGGGTTCAGGAACGATCATTCTCAGTTCAGTATCCTTCCTTTCCTTCCTTCCTTCCTTTCATTTTTTCTTTACCGATGATGTTGTCTTTTCATTTACACCGTGCGCGTGCAACCAACCAACCAATCAACCAACCAACCAATCTCGTTCGATCGGCTTTACTATTAACAACCCTTACGAAACAACGGACCTTTCCAAAGTTTTTTAGAGTGATCATCTACGACCCTTCGTAGAGGGTAACTTTTCTAAATTGCTATGAAACAAAAGATGGAAAATTATAAAGATAGAAATAATTCATTTGCATTTGTAAAATTTATTCCTACGACAATTTTTGAATAAATAAAATTCCCTTTTAAAAAAATACGATAGTATATTTATTAATGGTGAGTAAATTTTGAAAAATATGTTTTAAACGATGTGTCTAGAAATATATCGAAGGATTTTGGTCTACATCGGACGTATTTAATAAATAACTTTGTTAAATCGAAGTCTTATTCGGTTCTTGTTCAGTTTTGACACTCTTTATGTGACACGTGACAGATACAGTTACAGTGTCACGTCACAGGTAACATACGATCGATCAGAATTAATTATTTTTTTATATCCATCAATATCATGTTTTTTTTAGATATCAATAAAGCCTATTTTCTATCTCTCTCTTTCTATATTTATTTTTTTTTATCCTTTGGTATCGAAGTATACGTATTAACACACAAACTCAATACGATAATAAAATATTATTTAACTTTAGAATGAATTTTTAATTTCAATAATTCGTATAATCTCTACCTGGTACACGTAACGTGTTATAATTAATATATTTAACCATATTTTTGTACACAATTCAAAATACGATAGGATTATTAAAGATAAATGAAAAATATATATCAGTCTCGGTTTTACGGGGCTGATATACTCGTAAAACGAGTTTAAATGATTTAATAAATAAATAGAAATAAATTTAGTAATGAATGTGGGATTGGGGGGGGTGGGGTGGGAAATCGTATAAGATGGTTATTATTTCTTTTGGAACGTGGTTATGATGGTTTTAAACCTCTTACGGGATAGCAAGGTTATCGATTTTCCATACGCTTCTTCTTTCTTCTTCCCTTTCTATTCGGGCCCATCGTTACCACTACTATTACTACTACTACTACTACTACTACGAAGGATTCTTCCCTTTACTCCTCATCCTTCCTTCCTTCCTTCCTTCCTTCCTTCCTTCCTTCCTTCCTTGTTCATCCTTGCTTCCCCCAATGGTAGAGTCACAAACCTTATCTCTCTTTCTATCTTGCCTCACATCGAATTGTATGTACTATATATATATATATATATATATATATATATGTGTGTGCCTACCTACATTTGTTTTATCCTCGCTGACATTACGAACGGAGCTTATCGATACGGATTACGAGCGTGCTTTCGAATCCTCGTCCTTCGTCGTCCTTTTTACGCCTTATCGTACGCAATACATCACTTTTTACATGGAACGAAAAGCCCTACCGTTAGATTGGCTAAAGGGTTTTATGTATAAATGTTTGCATCAAAATCGTATTCGCCCTAGAAATAATAGAAACCGACTATTTTTGTCATGTTTATTATACACAGGGAAATAATATTATTTTATTTTGTAAAAGTATTGTATATCATACAAATAGGTGTCCCGAAAAAGGTTTGACTTCAATTTATATTAACCCTTCTTTGCATGATTTTTTCTTTTCTTTTAAAATAAATCAGGGTGATGTAATTAATGCTCTAGATTAAAGGAAAAATATTTAAAATAATCCTAGTGCTATTTTTTGACAACTGCGTTTTGTTGTACGCAATAGTCGCTTAAAAAGTTGTTGCCAGCAACAACAAATATACAGTACAAGGGTTTTGTTGAGTACCTTTTTTTGTTGACTAAATATTATGATTGAAATTTCCATCATCATGCAAAGAAGGGTTAAGTATTAACTAATATAATATATAGGTTTAAATTATTAGTATAAATGGTTAATAAATAAACAAAAAAATAGATTAAGTTCATGTAAATGTATTTTGTAAAAAAGTGCATCCTACTACTTTCACGCTTTTTATGGTATAATGATTAGCACAGATTTTGTAATTTTCTCATTTTAAAAAAAAAAAGAAGAATGACTTTTGATCTCGAACGTGGATGATATTTTTTTTTGTGATCGTAATATGATCATTTCATTTCTCTTTTATTTCTTTCTTTAGGGATAGAATATATCCTTCCTTTTAAAGATTGATGAATAAATTATTCGAAAAAAATTTGTCTTCTCAGACTGACGAGAAAGATTTATCACAATTTTCTTAATTTAATATAAGGTACGTCCCTATCGTTTAACAAAAATCTTCACGAAATGGTAACTACGAAGACGAGTAGGTTACGCGAATGGTTACAATATATAATTGTATTATATTATATTATATTATAAATGAATAAATTCATATAATAAATTCCCCATGAAAGAGAAGAGGAGACGAGTTTTAATAATATCGACAAAAATTTCCTATAGATTCGATCGAAGTTTCGTGCAAAATTATTATTCATCGGGTATTATATCGAGTATGCAAATGCAACAGCTGGTGTGCACTTCTCTCGAAAAATTGCAATAGCCGTTTTGTACGTATGTATCTACAACGGATTTATAAAGTAAGTAGGTATGTGTTACAAAAGTGCCATGGGCATAAACAACTTTCGTTCGTTCCTCCCTTCCCTTCCCTCCCTTTCAAACCCCTCGATCGATTGATCGATCGAGATATCTCGAAAAAGGAAATCTTCAAGCTTAAAAAGTGAGGTCATACGTTATTAGTCGTTGAAAAAAAAAAAAAAAAAAAGGGACTTCACACACGTGTGCCTGGATTTGTTCAATTTTCTTCCCCAACCTCTTCTCTTCAATCTCACCCCTATCCCTTCTCTTTTTATTATTATATTCAATATCTTCTCTTCCATCTCTACTCTACTCTGTGTCTGTGTCTGTGTGTCTGTGTCTGTGTATATTTACTTTTTCATTCGCGCTGATCTTGCATTATCAAAAGACATAACACCTTTTTTTTTATCGTGATCTTTAAGTGGGCACTTTCTTAAAGACCGGATGACATTCCTGGCGCGTCTGGCTTGCACCCTGTTATCGTCGCGATAATTTTACTTTTACAGCAGATGCTACAACAGGGTTCCCTCGTCTTCATCGTCGTAACCAACGAGAGAAGAAAAAGGAAAGAAAGAGAAAGAGAGAAGGGGGTAGTCTATGTGCGAGAGTTTCTCATTTCTCTTTTCATCGTCTAGTTTTCTCGTATCATAAAGTTTTTGTCTATCGAGCCATAGTCGTCGTCATCGTCACCGTCACCGTCGTCATTTTATTTCTTTCTTCCTTCTTCTTCATCTTCTTAATTATTTTCCTCTGTTATCCTGTTATTTTCGAAACTTTTAACTCCTCGGAAAATTGAAAGATCCGTGTGTTTCGTTGTTCGGTAGTATTACGTATTTAAACGAGTATAATTGGCTTTGTTGTTTAATTAATGAAGCTGTCGCTTTGACAGATTCCTTTTTTGGCTTATTATCTATCTATCTTCATGGTATTATCTTTTTCTTTCTCTTTTTCTCTCATAGATTATCTTTCTATTTATTTTGCTATTGTATACTCAATCGAATATTCTTTGATGTTACACACTTGAGAAATATTTGTGTAGATAAATTAGTAAAATAGAATAAATAAAGGAACGAGGATTAAATTTAACAAATTCGATATAATAAATATAAAATGCGTGAGTTTATAAAAAGATGTATTAATTAATTAACAAAAGACGATTAACTAATCGTATCATAACCGAGTCTGATTTTAAACAATATTAAATAGACAATAGTTGATTTGATATTGATTTATCTGATAAGTATAATAAAACAATTAGTAAATAATTTATAATGATAATCGTTCGTTTATTATTTTAATCAAATAAAGTACCATTTATATAAATCGATGATCTATCGAATAAAAATATTATTTTATCGTGAAATAATAACGAACACATGTTTCATTATAAATGTTTTGTCATATACTTTAAAAGTACCTATTCGATTATCCTTTAAAACGTCATCACTTTCAATTTCGAAAGGTTATAACGAACTAGTAGCGTTCCCACGTGTTCCACCATTAGCTATACATTATCCTTCCAAGAGTTCCTTCAAAATTACCTCCTTAAAGGGTCCTCATACAATTCCCCATACCAATTCATTGCTGCTTCCTTGCGATTATCGGCTAAAGACGTTGAGCATATGTCACATCGATCTTTTTCCCTTTTCCCCTCTCATCATCTCCTCCTCCACCACCACCACTACCCCACCACCACCACCACCCTCTTCTTCTTCTCATATTCTCCTCATCCTTCATCCCTCATCTTATCCCATAAGGAGATAAACGGCCAAGAGTCTGAGAGAAGCAAACGGCTAGACGACACTCAGGAACAGGGGGAGGAGGGGGGGGGGAGCAAAAAAAATGAAAGAAAAAGCAACAGAAAGAGAAAGAGAAAGAGAGAGAGAGAGAGAGTTGGCGCCTTGAATGTGGTGACAAAAGAAATAAAAGGGAGAAAGGGATAGGAGAATGAGTGATGAAGAATAAGAAAAAGAAGAAGAGGAAGAGGAGAAAGAAACGAAACAAATAGGCGGATGATAGAAAGGGAAAACTAACCCTCAGCCTCAGGGAGCTGGTGCGTAGGCAAACGACCTCCAATTAACGGACGTTGGGATCTGGAGCGAAAGAATTGAAGGACCCTTCCGTGTCCTCCCTACCCTCCCTCTCTTCTATCTGCCCCTCTCCCTCAGTCACTCGGTTTCGAGGGGTCGCCACGCTGCGAACGGACGAACTAATGAGAGTCTAAAACCCCCTTTCGGAACTTATCCCCCCTATATACGCGCGTGTACGTACCACGTTGAAGAGAAGTGCGAGAGAGAGAGAAAGAGAGAGAAAGAGAGAGAGAGAGAGAGAGAGAGAGTTACCATCTGCGCACGATGAGGGCTTTCCAAGTGGACTGCTTGAGGGTGGTGGTGGTGGTGGTGGTGTTGATGCTGGGAAGAGGGGGTTGAACTAGGGGGTTGGTTGTCGTCGGCAGGACATCTTAACGCACCGACAAGCATGCCGAAACAATTGCACGCCGGTGCAAAGCAACCCCTTGTTTTCCTCCCCCCCCCTTTCTTTCTATTTTCTTTTTTCTTCTGTATTTCTATCCTTCTTCTTCTACTATTTCTATGTCTCTTTATTTCTTTCTATTGGTGGCTGTTGTTCGGTCAATCGAAGTGTCTCGAGGAAAAGAGAACAATGATATATATATATATATATATTTATATTTATAATCGTTTATCGTCTTACTCGTCGTTCCTCCAGCCATATTTTCTTTATTTATTTCTCTCTCTTTCTCTCTCTTTCTCTCTCTCTCTGTTCCCCCCATTTTTTCTTTTTCTTTTTCTTTTTCTTTTTCTTTCAATCAATGACGGACAAGCTGTTTTCTAAAGATTCTTTAATTCGATCGATATCGTCCCCAGACGATATTGTTCCTGCTGCTCCCGTTTTCTTTTCTTTTTTTTTTTTTCTTTTTTTTCTCTCTCTCTCTCTTCCACTTCACAAGAGAATGATTCATGATCGGTCGGAGACTGATTAGAATGGAACGAAACGAAACGAAAAAGGGTAGAATAAAAAAATGCAAAAGCAAATGTGTTTTTAATCATTCTCTCACGTTAATAATAATAATTATTATTATTATTTATATATATAAATTTTCTTATCCAAAATTTTTGTAATGAGAAATGATGTTATATTGACTCGTGAACAATAACGATCGAGGTAAAATAACGCTATTAATTGTAAGTTTTTTGTATTTGTATAAGTATTAGGTTGGTGCGTATGAAATGTCGGATTTTAAAGTGAATATATAAAACATCATATCTTTTTTTCAAAATCTGTTTATTTAATCAAAATAAATTTTATTTGGATAAATACACTTTTCCCAACGAGATTATATACACATATGCCTGTCTTAATGAAATTCTGATCTTAAAATCAATAAACTCTGATATGGACTTTTTCAGACTGTCTTCATTTTTATAGACTGTTTAGCACGTAAAAACTGTTGTAAATGTTGAAAAAAATAAAAGTTAGTTTATCGAAAGATCCGGTGAATAAGATAGGTGCGGCAAAATTTCGTATTTTAATTTATTGAAAAAAATCGGGCTAATAGTAAAGAAAATACGTTTAATTGATCAAGCTTATTTTGCTTGTTTAATTAGTGCTGTATCAACTTAATCATTTTGTTCATCTTGCCAATTTCAGAAAGGTGTCGCAATATTGTTGTATGGTCAATTTTCATTGTAGAAGCAAGTTCCCTTGTAGATAAAGTTGGATTCGTTTCCACCAATGTTTTCAGAGCATCATTTTTTACAGACGTTTTGGGTCTTCTTTTAAAGGGAAAATTCAGGAGACCGAAGTTTTTCAAACTAACAATGCACTTTTCGATCGTTAATAGTATTCTCCCCAAACGCCTGGTTTATATTGTGTACAAATTTTGCAACATTATTACCAAGTTTATAAACATATATAAAAATTACACGAATATCGATTGAATTCATATCCTCGCAAAATTTAAAAAAAATTAAAAAATTATACACTTTTAAAGAAATTTTCTTTGTTGAAATGTGACTCTGGCAATGGACAGTACAACCATACAAAAAATTATACCAGAAACAAAAAAATAACGAAAACAGGAGGAAAAACGTTCACATGTAAAAAAAATCCGACATTTCATATGCACCAACCTAATAATATGTCATAATAAAAAATTTTAGTTGCTGAGAAAGTTCCAAATATAGGGACGAAACGTTCAACTGATAAATAGATTGTTCATCTAATTTAAACCTGTCCAAAAAAATATCCCTAAGATTAAACTTAGTAATATTATTATTTATTATTACCAAGTTTACTTTGAATTGAATGAGTTATTATGAAATTCTTTGCTACTTAATGTTAATGCTCTAAAAAGTAAACCTTTCACGACTCCAATTTTCACGACTTATTGGATGATTCGACTTATAATTTAAACATCTACCTGTGCTTGTAGGTTTAACGTACCAGTCCGTTAAAATAGAATCATCTTCTTTTCTTATTATACTCAAGTCTAGGAATGGTAGTGTTTTATTATTCTCAACCTCAATCGTTAATTGGATCTTTTTATTTACACTATTGAAGGTCTTAATAATTAGTTCAATTCCATCTTTCGGTATTGCTGTGACAATGTCATCCACATAGACCTTTAAGAAAGGAACTTGAAATGGTAACATGCCTTCAACCTTTTTTAGGATATAATTCATTACTATGTTTGCTAGTACTGGGCTCGCTGGATTACCCATGCTAGATCCATCAAGTTGTTGGTAAAACACTCCGTTAAACCGAAAATAACTCGATTATTATTTATTATTTATGTATATAAATATCATATTATTATATTATATTATATATATTTATTGACGAAAGTTTTTTTTAGAAAAATAAAATTCTCGAATGAGAAAATAGAAGCCTATATAAAAAAACTGGTGGTACGGGAAGAGAAGAGAAGTGGGAAAAAAAGAAAAAAAAAAAAGGATTAATATTTTTCGCGAGATCCAATTGGAGAATATTTAACCTGAACACATGCGATTTGCGATCGTCACTATACTACGTACTACACTAACCACTCAGGAATAAGAGAAATAAATATCGCGTATTTGCATTAACTCGGATAGTGCGTTTCTCCGAGCACAGTACCGTATGCGGTCGTCCGTCCAGCAATAAGAGTAGAGATGCATCGGTTTCCTGTTATTTTGCCATGGAAAAGCGCACGTGCGCGTTTCGGTAAAACCTTAAGGGGGTAAAGAGATATTACCATGCGGTTTAATATGTCAACGACACTCGCCTTTAACGTAAATCAATTCCCGTAATACCGTTTTTCCCCGTATCAACCAACCCTGTTATGTATGTGTACGTGTATGTGTTTTTTTTTATTGTTTTTGTTGTTGTTGTTGTTGTTGTTGTTCATTCTCTGCTTATTTTTATTCCTATTTCTATCTCTCTCTGTCTCTCTCAATTTTACTTGCAGTTTTTTTTCCCCCTCTTCCTCCTCCTCTTTTTCTTTTCCACCCCTTCCCCTTGTTTCTGATCAGATTGTCTTCGTATCGATCATCGTTATTATCATCCATTAACTTTTAGTGACATGTGTGCCACGAGCTACGACAGAAAGAAAGTATCCTTTATCAATTATCTACCGAAAATGTGCCCAGTTGACGTTGACAATGAATTACGATATTATCCTACGGTGTTTCGATCCGGTCCGGTCCGATCACCATAGTAATAATAACTCGTTCTTTTCGATAATAATGATATTCCCCTCTTTTGGTTACGGAATTGTGGTATTTATCATTATCCTTAACATTCTTTTTTCTTCTTTTCGGTTTTTTTTACGCCTACGGCTCAAGATTGCAATCTTTTTGCACAGTTGTAGTTAAGGTATTATAAAATTATGTTTATAATGGTAAGATTATTGTGATATGTTGTAATAATCGAGCAAAGGGAGAATAATAATAATGATAATAGTATTTAGGTATTATTATTTGTAGGAATATATTGAAAATTTATTCTTCGGTGCACATAAGATTTCGAATAATATGGCGAATAATTTTCAAAGATATATCAATTGATTTAATTAATACATTAATATAATGATTTGATCGGTTATTAAATGAAACTAAATGTAATAATTTAATTAAATGTAATTATTATTTCAATTAGCGAATATATATTGAAATCGGATTGGGTATATGTTTCGGAATATAAAGCTTACAATTTTATCAACTAGAAAATAATCTTTACAACCTAACATAGATATCGAATACACACCCACACACACATATAAGTAACAACGTGATATTTTAAATATATCTATTTTGTTGTTGTTGAATCTATCGATAAATATCTGTCACTTAATCCATTTAATTCAAATATTGTATGTGTTAAAACATTTTATGATAAAATTTATGTATTATAAAATACAAACTAGTAATGGTAACTGACAACACCTATCGTAAAAAAAAAACGAAAATTCGGGATTGACATTATTATTATTATTAATAGTTACGAGATTTTTACGAGATAAACGATCAAAGTGAAAATCAATGAACGTCCAAGCAGAGATGGACAAATATCAAGGAAGAAACACACACACACACACACTCTCTCTCTCTCTATCTCATCGTGTAGGATGCCAATGTCAAATACAGCAGGCTATTACCCTGGTTACGCTTAGAGGATGAGTTCGAGAGGAAGTGACACCATTCGGTTTAACCCTATCCACTTCTAAACGGTTCTCAGCCGTTTGGAAATTCAGATCTCTGCGTAAACCTGTCTATCTCTCTCTCTCTCTCTCTCTCTCTCTCTCTTATCCTCCCCCTGTTTCTCCCCCTTCTTACAGTCCGTGTATATTTTCCTAGATTTTAGAAAAACATTATTGACACGTATTATTTGAAAGATTTAACCCTTAGAGTGATTCAACGTGTCCTAACAATTGCAATGGCTGGAAACTGAATGATTATTATGATTAAAATAAACGAAAAAGAATTTCGAAACAAGGTGGAAGGTAGGTGGATGGGTGGGTAAGTAGGTGGAGAAACAAATAATTGATAAGCGTGTATATGCGTTCAGATAATGTTCAAAGGATTAAATGAGAGACACTAAACAACGAGTATCCCAATTTAGGATACCAACAATTACTATTGCTAGAAAGAGATGGGAATAAAAGGATGGTGGTACAATATGGAAACGATAGATCGTTTGTATATGGTGAGTGTAAGTACGAGAGAGAAAGAGAGAGAGAGAGAGAGAGAGAGGGAAGAAGAATGGCAGGGGCCCACCTTTTGCCTTCTCTCGGCCAACTCTCACGACGCGGCCATTTGCATCGATCGAGAGAGAGAGAAAGAGAAAGAGAGAGAGTGAGAGAGAGTGAGAGAGAGAGAGAGAGAGAGAGAGCCTGCCGGCATTTGTCCCGGCCGCCATTTTTTCCTCTGATGGATCCTTTACAGGCAAAGATCCTTTTATAGAATATTTCTTACCTACTTAGTTTTACTTACTTGGTAAAGTAAAAGACAAAGACGGATAGAGGAAATAGGTAAAGGTATTAAAAGCGATCAAAAACAAAGCTTTTACTCTGATAATAAAGTTCAACGAAGTAGGTACATATATATATATATATATATATATAAGCTATGATATTATTATTATTATTATTATTATTATTTGATAAAAATCCATCGTAAATTGATAAAAGTCCTAGAGATTGTGTTGTGTGCGTGTATATTATTATTATTATTATTATTATTATTATTATTATTACTATATCCATTATATTATCGTTTTATAAATGTTTCATATTCGATTTTTTTATGGGGAAGAACGGAAAAAAAAAATTGGAAAAAAAAAAAGGGGTAATAAATTTTATACCGTAAATTGCAGCGGGTACAATAAAAAAGAAAAAGAAAAAAAAAGAAACATGGGAAAAAAGGAATGAAAAAAAATACAGGAAACTAACGGTGGATGGTTTTTAGGTATACGCGACAGATATTGTTTACTTTATGCCGTTGGATTTTCGTAAAACGTTCGTTTCGTATTTATTTAACCAGTTAGTCGTGCTCGGTAGGATTTGTTTCAAGCTAAATGGTGGGGGGGTAGGGATAGGGGTAGGTGCAGGGTTGAGGAGAGGGGTTGAACAAAAATAGGAACGTAATTGGAACCCCGCGTTCTCTCAATCGAAAGAATATATATTTTTGTACTAACTTTTGAATATAATCATACAAAACAAAACAAAACAAAACAAAAAAATAAAATAAAATAAAATAATAAAAAATAAAAACGATCTCTTGTATTTCTTTCTGAGAAGAAAGAAAAGAAAAAAAAAAATCATTAAAATAACAAGAAACAAAAAAAAGGAAATAATAATAATGATAAAAACAGTGAGTGGTACTAGTGTTATATCCAAAATGAATCCATAAAACGAATGGACTCCGTATTCTCATACTTCAGAAGAGTATTACTACTTTGAAAAAGAAGTTTCCCATGAATTCCTTCGATTCGTAAGAAAAACTTTCTTCATCATTTCTTCGGACTCTTAAATACCAGACCGAACTTGGCTGAAGCCATTATGAAGGCTCGGTATAAAGCAAAATAGAAGAAGAAGAAGAAGAAGAAGAAGAAGAAAAAAAAGAAAATAAAAAAAGGAGTGAAGGAAGAAGAGGAACGATCGCATTATACTACTAGCCGAACGCGATGGAAAGGGCAATACAAGCAAGGGAAGGGAAGGGGAGGGAAGGAAAGGGAAGGGAAAGGACCCCCCGAAGGTATAACGCCATGCACGCTCGTGCGTTTTAACGTGAGAGCTCTTTCTATACAGTGTGTTTCCAAAGTATCAAAGTTAAGTATGCATATGTATATGTATGTATGTATGTATGTATGTAGATAAATTCAAGAAATGATTTATTATATATTATTTTGTTAAAATGATAGGGCCCTACAAAAATGTATATATTGTTTTAATATAGCTTTTACTAATTTTTCTATGATAACTTATTAGAAAAGAAAAAAAGAAAAAGAACAAAGTAAAAGAAAAAAAACATTTTCTATCCCGAACAAATTGATTTATTCTAATTACGTAAAATAAATGAATCTAAAGGTATAATAATATATATATATACATTATACAATTATACCTTTATAATAATATATATACATTATACAATTATACCTTTATAATAATATATATACATTATACAATTATACCTTTATAATAATATATATAGATACATTATACAATTATAAAGGTATAATAATATATATATACATTATACAATTATACCTTTATAATAATATATATATATACATTATACAATTATACCTTTATAATAATATATATAGATACATTATACAATTATAAAGATATAATTATACAATTATAAAGGTATAATAATATATATATATATATACACTATACAATTATACCTTTATAATAATATATATAGATACATTATACAATATAACATATATAGATACATTATAAATATGATACTTCAGTAAACACCCAGTATAGGAAGCTGTATCTTTCCCCACCTGAAAAACCAGGATCTTTCCCGGTCTCCGAGCCATATTTGACGTAATTAAAGCGCATAAATAGGCACAATGGTACAAGGGACGGTCGTAAGCGTGCCTTCCTCTTCTCTTCTTCCTATATATATACATATATATATTTCGTAGTTGTTGTTGCCACCGACGTGGTTGCCAGTTGCAGTTGCAGTTGCAACGGGTGGTAAACGCGTAAAGCTTGAGTTTCGACGGTGTAAAACGGTTAAAAAAAAATCTTAGAGGTGGTTATAAAGGTAGGGTAAAGGTATATAAGGATATATCCATACACGAAAGAAAGAAAGAAAGAAAGAAAGAATGATGAGGGGGAGTGGGAGTTGGAGGGAAAGAGAAAGAAAAGGAATATACACCCGACGACAACGACAACGACGAAGAAGAAGAAGAAGAAGAAGAAGACTATGGTGGATGCATTGAATGCAAATGCCTGCGGCTCTTCCTCTCGACTCATGCACTCCTTCGATGGCGAGGAATCGAGAACCGCAACTACTATACTTCTACTACGAGAAAGAACGAATGACTCACCCACCGGTTGTTCACCAGTACGCACGCCAATGGTGGTGATGGTGGTGGTGAGGTGATGGTGAGGTGGTGGTGAGGTAGAGGTGGTGGTGGTGGTGGTGGTGGTGGTATGGGGGAAAGTAGACTTTCGATTAAAATAAATGAACTTTTTTTTTCTCGTTTGTTTGTTTGTACTTTTTGAAACAGATAAATGTAATTAATGGATCATCCAGTGAAAGATCGGACGATTCAATTTGTTATTATTATTATTTTATTTCGATATTATATTATATATAAATTATTCTTTAAGAGAGCTTTTGTATTTTCTCCTCATTTTGTTATTCGTTGGATAAATTTTTAAACGAGAGAATTTATTTTTTTCCTTTGGTAAGTTCGTATTAGACCATGATTTATATTATTTTCGTTAATGGTGATATAATTCGTGTAATTTTTTAATTAAATCTCCTGTTGTCCTGTGTGTCGCATTTGCGGTACGTGAGATTTATTACAGATTTAAAGTTGGCCCTATTCCATATGGAATCAGTATATGTGTATGTATGGTATATATATATATATATAATGTATGCAAATTTTTTAACAATAATGTTATATTTATTTATTGCAGATTATATAGTTAGAATACGAAAAATTAATGTCGAATAAATATAATAATAAAAATATATATATATTCGTTTCTTATTAAATGAAACACATTAAAGTATCGTTTACAGATTGTATTAATTATTATAATATAAAACGAATAAATAACGAATGAAGAAGAGATTATTTTGATTAGCATTATTTCTTCATATTTATAAATCATCTATATATATGTATATATAACTATGTATCTCGTTATTAAGCTTACTTTACAGGCGTCATTACCCTCATACATATTTTATAATAGCATTAAGTTGGAAACGACGTAAACACGCATTATTCTACGTTCGTATTCGATGACAGCATATATATATATATATATATATAATGCATAAAATATAAAATAAAAGACAATACCTTAAATAACAAAGAAGACATGCAATGATACGTCATCGTTCTCGATAATAAAATCATTTCATTTGTATCAAATCTACAGTACATTATATTCTATAATATAAGCAGAGACTTTAAACTCACGCATACGAACTCGCGTTTATACACAAAACACACACACATACCTCTACACATCAGGGATCTTCTTTCGATACTCATAATGCATATTTATATATAAAAAAAAAAAGAAAATTAACATTATACTTATAAATCTATCATACATGGATACATCCATACATACACATTTATCAAAAAGCCATCATTTATGTAGATAACAAAATTCGAAAAGGAACGATTAACCGAAAAATCTAACCTACGAATTAAAAGCCACTTAACGAAACTAATCCAAGCGAAGAAGATTCATTCGGGCAACTCCAAAAACTCGTTTCTTTTTCATCGTAAATTCCCAAGAAGATACACGAGTATACAAACACAAACACACAGACATAAAACATGAGTGTAAATTGTGTGCGTGATCGAGATGACTCACAAGCTCCGTTTCGAATCTATCCACCGGCTATCTCTCTCTCTCTCTCTCTCTCTCTCTCTCTCTCTTTCTTTCTGAAGTACGATATATCTTTACAAAGATGCATTCGCGTACATCGAACCGTTCTCTTCTTCCCCTTCGTCTTCGTTTTCATCGTCATCGTCGTCGTCGTCGTCGTCGTCGTCGTAGGTCGTCGTCGTTGTTGGTATTGCTTGAAGCAAAACGCGTTCGTAGGTTCCGCGGTTGCGAGAGCTTCGTGCACTACCATTACGCGTTGTTATCGAAGGAAAACGGGCCAACCACGCCCGCCAAAGCTAAACCCCATGCACGAGGTTGTTCCAGTTGCTGCCTATTGCAGTTTATTTTTACGGTTATCTTTTACATAAGAGAGTAAGAAAAAGAAAGATAGAAAGAAATAATAAGATGGATGGATGGATGATTGAGAAATATATGGAAGGACAATTTTTTGAAAAAAGTTATAGAAATCTAAAAAGAAAGAGAGGGAAGAGAAATTGGATAGAAAGAGAGAGAGGGGAGGAATTCTTTTCTTAGTTTTACGTAGAAAGATAGAAAAAGATAATAAGATGGGTAGATGGATAATTGAGAAAGAAATGGAAGTAAAATTATTCGAAAAATGTTATACAAATCTAAAAAGAAAGAGAGAGGGAAGAGAAATTGGATGATTGAGAAAGAGATGAAAACAAAATTATTCGAAAATAGTTACACAAATCTAAAAAGAAAGAGAGAGAGAAGAGAAATTGAATGATTAAGAAATAAATGGAAGGATAATTTTTCGAAAATAGTTACACAAATCTAAAAAGAAAGAGAGAGGGAAGAGAAATTAGATAGAAAGAGAGAGAGAGAAGAGAAGTTCTTTTCTTAGTCCTACGTAGAAAGATAGAAAAAGATAATAAGATGAATAGATGGATAATTGAGAAAGAAATGGAAGGACAATTATTCGAAAATAGTTACACAAATCTAAAGAGAAAGAGAAAGAAGAGAAATTGGATAGACATAGAAAGAGAAGGGAGGAGTTATTTTCTTAGGTTTACGTAGAAAGATAGAAAAAGATAATAAGATGGATAGATGAATAATTGAGAAAAAGATGAAAGCAAAATTATTCGAAAAATGTTATAGAAATCTAAAGATAGAGAGAGAGAGGGAAAAGAAATTGGATAAGAAGAGAAGAAAAGATAAAAGAAAATTTCTAAAAGAGAATAAAATAAAAAGAGAAAGAAAGATAGGGAGAGAGAAATCATTACGGATTAAAGCTTGAAGCACGGAAAACGATATCTCATGCGTACGTATAACACTTGAGAGGAAGACGTCCATCCAAACTATTTTCTTTCATATTTATTTTCTATTTCGTTATATATGGTTTGTGTTGTCTCTCATTTGGCAAAGGAAATACTTCTTCCTTCTATGTCTTTCTATATACATATATATTTTTTGTTCTTTTTTAGTTAATCGCTCTGGTTGGATTATTCATTCTTACTCGTACTTTGAGTTCTGAGAAATAATCGTTTAAATGCGTTATTCGAGTTTAATAATGTTTGTTTGTTTGTTTGTTTGATTCATTGGATCATCCCTATCGTTTTCTCTAGTAGTTTATAAGAGTTGGATTATTTTATATGGACAAGATACAAAAATAATAGATTTATCGTAAGTACTATTACTTTTTATATTTTTTCATTGATCAATATTTTCATTCAAGATGAGTAGAGAGATAAATGAACAAAAACATACAAGAAAAATAATCAAAAAGGTACGAATAACTACCCTTTACAATCTGGTTAATTAATATTGCGTTGAAATTTTATTTAATATAATATACAATACCAGCACATATTATATAGAATAATACGCGTCCGTCGGTCAAATAAAAAAAATATTAAATCAAAAATAATATAATGAATGCGCATTTTTGACATAGGAAGAAGAAATGGGGGGGGGGTGGGGGGGGGAATAAAAAAGAAGAAGAAATGTAATAAATTTTTTTTGCAATCCCGTATATTAAGCAAAGGCGTCGGACCATATACGACAATGCCTTAATTTTCAATACCATCAGGGGTAAGGGGGAGCTGGGGGGCAGGAAAAAAAGGTGGCCGGTAAGGGTGGTGGTGGTGGTGGTGGTGTTGGTGACGGGGGGATTGGCCGGGCCCTTTTTGAGAAGAGTATATACAATCAACACAAGCATAAACGGTGGCAAAGAGAGTGAGAGTGAGAGAGAGAGAGAGAGAGAGAATGTTGGTGAACCAACATCTGCTCCCATTTAAAAATGAAGCTCGACTCGAAACGAGTCGTAACGAGCTCTTTGTTGTATCGTCTCTCATCGTGACGAATCTCCCTATGATCTCGTTTCTTGTGCAGCTTCTTATAGAGATACACCCTGTATAAAACGAGTGATCGTTCATAAAGAGACCACTGTGTTAAACATCTTTGTGGTCTTTAGACCTATCGACTACTACTACTACTACTACTACTACTCTTTCTATCTTTCTCTTTCTTTTTAAAAACACATACTCTCGATTCTCTTTTGTTTTTTTTTTATTTTTTACAAGATAGTTTTTCAAGTAATTTTTTTGTATTGTAAATTAATTTGGAACATATTAGATCTCTTATGTTTCTTTTTTTCTTTTTTTGTAACTTCAACCTATCCAGGCTAGATAAATATGTAATTTGATGTACAATTTACAGCATTGGATTCACAGACATTTTCTGTACTTTACATTTGATTTTCGTAACTCTACAAAGTATTCTACGCGTAGAAAAAAGAATATACTTTAATTTAATATAAGTTTCATTAAAATCTATTCACTTTTAGTATTAAAAATATATACCAAAACTTTTCAAAGAAATTGCAAAGATGCACAATTTACAGCATTGCATTCTCTGACATTTTCTGAACTTTACATGCTAAATTTATAACTCGATATGGTATTCTACGCGTAGACAAAAGAGTGTACTTTAATTTAATATAAGTTTCATTAAAATCTATTCACTTTTAGTAAAACAAATATTTACCAAAACTTTTCAAAGAATTAGCAAAGTTGTACAATTAATATAGCATTGCAATCTCTAATATTCCTTTGAAAAGTTTTTTTACGCTTTGCATTAATAACAATGCCGATGAATTACTAGCAATGACTGATCTCCGGCTTCGACGGTACCATACATATTATATTATAAAAAAAAAAGTAACTAAAAGAAAAAATGCAACATATTATAATTCACATGTGCTCGTGTATTAACGTTGGTAACGTATATTTTATACGATAAACTAATATTTATCTTTCATTTCTCTCCATTGATTTTTTTAATCGATAAAGTCTAAACCAATATGATGGTGAACGTTCCGTATTTATTCGTTTCTCATCGATTACGGGAGAGCATCGTACGAGACTATCGAGTTACAGGCACCATAGAAAGAAGAAGATCCTTTAATACCGATCGTTCGTTAATGCGGATTCCGAATAACGCCGGATATCTCTCCAATGGGATCGGTAAGCGATCCCAAACTTCGAAAGGGCTGAGAATCGGGGGTGGGGGTGGGGGAAGGGGGTGGAGGCAGAGGAAAAGTGAACTGGAAAAAGAGAGAGAGAGAGAGAAAAATAGAAGAAGAATAGTATAAGTTCCTACGATACGTGAACGTCGATCGATTTCAAACCGAAAATTGTTTCTCCATGAATTTTATCCCCATAAATCCGGCCAAAAAAAAAGAGAAATAATAGAAGAAACAACAACAACGACGACGACGATGACAAAAGTTTTTCCTGGGGCTAAAATTTTTTTACGTTGCATAAATGATTACACTTCAACACACATACTCAAAAATATACAATAGTATTATATTGTATAGGATCGAATTTATGATTCATTTCGAAAAACTAAAGGTGTCAAGAAATTCATCAGAATATTCTCTCCCTTCCCAACCACCCCGAACTCCCGCCACGGTATTTTTTTAAATGTTAATTCGTCGTGGAATTGCAATTGACAGATTAACTGTGAAAGAATTATCT
>JACGWG010000210.1:0-36117 GCA_023678865.1 Polistes exclamans | reverse complement strand
TGAGTGAGGAGTGCGTGAAGTTGGCTGGTGTCGTGCCATCAAAAAGGAGTTGTCTGGTGTCATCCCACCAACAACAACGTAGTCGGACAGTTAGGGTGAAAGACCTGCAACCTGTCGCCAGGCTACCAACGTGGGATAAGGTTGTGGCCAAACAGGCCATCGTTAGGTGACTGTATCGCGTTGTGCGACAAGAGATAACGTGCGTTCGGTTATCGCTTCGCGTCGAAGCATAAGGTAAGGGAGCTCTCTAGCGTGCGATCAACAGGTACCTTGCGCCGTTATTTTACTAATATATTTTCTTTCAGCCTTTTGCTTGTCCTTATTCGTTATACTAATTTTCGTTAAATAAAGCGTTCTCTTGCCCCGGCTTTTCTCTCAATTCCGTGAGAGTTTTTATGCCGAGGCAAGCAGCTTTGTGTCGCGTAAAACTGTCGTATTCATTTATCTATCCTGTCCTATCTCACTCATTCCAGCGTTAAATCTTTTTGTGGAACTCATTAGGAGATATTCGACCATTTTCTGGTCACAAATATAAATGCTAAAAACACCATAGTACAAAATTAATTCCAATTTCAAAGATAGAAAAAGAAAACACAGATGAAGAATGAAGAATGAAGAAAGTAAGTGGCATAGCTCCACTATTGCTACGACTTTTCTCCCGGGGGAGGGGGAGATGTAAAGGAAATGTATTCCTTTGATGTGTTTTTTATATATATGTGGGAATAATCGAATGTTCGAGAAAGCAAGTAGAGACATGGTGGGGACTCTTGCTTATATTGGGGACAATCGGTTGCTGGCGGGATTAAGATTATTATTATTTAGGAGTGAGCATCGTTGTTTAAACAGAGTAAGTGTGTCGGAGAGTAGTGAGACAATCGGTTGATAGAGGGAGCGACAAAAAGACCGTTGTGAAGCATAACTTTAAGGCTATACTATTCATCCAATATATATTATTATTTGAGTAGAATTGAATTTGGGAGTAAGATAAATAATACCTCTTCCCCAAAACCCATTTTCCTACATTTGGGGGCTCGTCCGGGATCTGAAAAGGTGAATAGGAAAGACCACGGTAGCTTCACGCAATTTGAAATTGAAAAGTCGTTAAGTCATTAAGTCGGCAGTTTAAAAGTTGAAAGGTTGGTAAGCTGTAAAGTCGTTAAGTTGTTCAGTTGTTAAGTTGCCAAATTGACAAGTTATAAGACAGCCAAGTTGCCAACCGGAAACGTTATAAAGTCGCCAAATTTGTAGGTTTTTTAAGTTGTTAAGTTGTGTTATAATATCACAAGATGACCGACACACACATAGGATCTGCAGACGGCATCTTAAATACAGTTGTGGACAAAAAGATTGTCCAAAAAATTCAAAAAATGAAGGAAAACCCGTTGACTGACGAGGTGGTTAAAGAGATGAAGTATATTGAATTAAAACGTACAGCAAAGAAGTTGCAATTATCGGCAAGCGGTACCAAAGCTGAAATACGGAAGAGGTTGCTTGCATATGTCAAAGGGCAAAAAACACGGGAAGATGAAGAAACGGACGAGGAAACGGACGAAGAGACGGACATAGACACAGACACAGAAACTGAAGATGAGTCGGAAGAAGAATATGAAAAGACGAAACGAAGTGCGCCGTCGCCGTTTTCAATCCGCGACGTGGAGGATAGTCTACCGGAATTTTCTGGAGATGATATAGTCTCGGTAAAAAAATGGATAAATCAATTCGAGGACATGGCAGAACTCCTCCAATGGAACGATCTACAAAAGCTGATATATGGAAAACGGATGCTGCGAGGTTCAGCTAAACGATTTGTAGAATCGGAAAGGGGTGTCACCTCGTGGACGGCCTTAAAGAAAAAGTTAGCCAGTGAATTCAGGAATAGAATCAGTAACACGATGATCCATGCTCAGTTGGCGGAAAGAAAGAAACGACCGGACGAAACAGGGCAGCAATACATCTACGCGATGAAAGAAGTGGCGGCACTAGGAAAAGTTGAAGAAAGGGCGCTAATAGAACACATAATCAACGGGGTGGTGGATGAAGAGATGAATAAAGCAATCTTATATCAGTCCCGAACAATAAAGGAATTGAAAAGGAATATCGAAATATACGATATAATGAAGAGAAAGTCGAAGCCTAGTAAGACAGTGAACAGGGAAAACAACGAAGTAAAAAGAGAAAGAAGAGCGGAGCCACCGAGGGTGAAGAAATCATACTGTTTCTCATGTGGCTCACCCGATCATAACGTGAAACAGTGTACTATGTTGGGTAAAGGACCGAAGTGCTTCAGTTGTAATACGTTTGGACATATCTCAAAGGAATGCAAGAAACGTGTTGATATCATCGTAGCTTCGGAGGATATAAAATCGGTGTCGGTTCGGGGTAAAAATTTTATGGCGTTGGTGGATTCTGGAAGTGATCTCACGTTGATACGCGAGGACAAGCTTAGGGGAATCGAACCAGTGACATTGGCCAAGACCGTCACACGCGCCAAAGGAGCGGGTAACGGTAACGTTCGCATATTAGGCGTGTTCGAAGACGAAGTAACTGTAGACGACGTTGATTGCAAGGTCAAGATTCACGTGGTGCCAGCGAGTGCGATGCCGTATGAATGTATCCTAGGGAAGAATTTTCTGAGTAACATGGAAATAAGTATTCGCGGAGGCAAAGTTGTGAAGATAGTGCGAATAAGCGAAGGTGAAGGGAAAGGAGGTGCCGAGAAAGGCGCCGAAACTGTGAGTGTCGAGGATGTAATGCCAGGTGTCTTTAATATAACGATACATGAGTTGGATGTAAAACCACAGTTTGCGAAAGAAGTGGAACGAATAGTAGTAGATTATAAACCCGCGAAACAGATAAAAACCTTAGTAGAGACTCAAATTAGGTTGCACGACGATGTACCTGTAGTATCAAGACCACGTAGATTAGCTCCGCGCGAGAAGGAAGTTTTGAATGATCAGATAACGCAATGGTTAGAGGAAGGTGTGGTGCGAGCGAGTAAGAGTGAATGGGCGAGTCCGGTAGTAATAGTTCCTAAAAAGGACGGAACCAGTAGAGTCTGCGTAGATTACCGAGCGTTAAATCGCAAGATAAGCCGCGATCATTTTCCGATGCCGTTGATTGAAGATTGCATTGACGATTTAGCGGATATGAGGGTATTCTCCGTGATTGATTTGAAGAACGGATTTTTCCATGTATCGGTAGAAGAAAACAGTAAGAAGTACACTGCGATTGTGACCCCTGACGGTCAATACGAATTTAACAAAACACCTTTTGGGTTGTGTAATAGTCCTACAAGTTTTTTGCGATTTATAGCAGATGTGTTAAGGGAGCTTATTTGGCAGAAAGTTGTGTTTACGTATGTTGACGACATAATAATACCGGGTACCAGCGATTTGGATGCATTGTCAAAATTGAAGATAACGTTAGAAGTTGCGGCCAAGAATGGATTACAGATTAACTGGCGCAAGTGCCAGTTCTTAAAGCGGAAAGTAGATTTTTTAGGTTTCACAATAGAAGATGGAAAGGTTACTCCCGGCCAGGTGAAAATAATAGCGATACGACGGTTTCCGACGCCGCGGAACTGTAAAGAAATACAAAGATTTTTAGGAATAACTGGTTTTTTTAGAAAGTTTGTAAAAGATTATGCTCGGATAACGTGGCCTTTGACCGAATTGATCAAAAAAGATGTAAAGTTTGTAGGGACGAATGAGTGTGAGCGCGCGTTTAAAACTTTAAAGGATATTCTTGTTTCTAAACCCGTGTTGCGGATATTTGATCCGAAGGCGATTACCGAACTACACACGGACGCGAGCAAGTATGGATATGGAGCGATCTTGTTGCAAAGAAAAACTGAGGAGAAAGAATTTCATCCCGTGTATTACTACAGTAGAAAGACATCCGAGATAGAACAGCGGTATCATTCGTATGAGCTGGAGGTGTTGGCGGTTATCAACAGTATCAAAAAGTTGCGGGTGTATCTTTTGGGCACAACGTTCAAGTTGGTGACGGATTGCGATGCGTTCGCTAAAACGATGGAAAGGAAGAATCTATCCACTAAGGTTGCGCGGTGGGCATTGTAGTTGCAAGATTATGATTTTAAAGTGGAACATCGGCGAGGCGAGCGACTTAAGCACGTGGACGCCCTTAGTCGGGCGCAAGTTTTGCCGATTACCGATACCTTTGCGGCACTGGTGAAAGAGAAACAGCTGACAGACGAGAGGATACAAGCAATCGATCCTGAAACGGCAACCTTACGAGGATTACACGATAGAGAATGATGTCTTGGTAAAAGGAAAGGGCGACACGAGTGTAGTGGTGGTGCCAAGATGTCTGGAAACACGACGATTGGAAAAATTGAAGAGATCTATTCGAATTTTCGAAGAAGAAAAGTGTAAAAAAGAAAAAATTACGAGGCTACCATTAACGAATAGCAAAGAGGTATTGGCCAAACTGAGGGAAAAGCAGAGAATTTTGGCAATGCAGAGCGGATCGGTCAGAAGAGGAACCTACATCTTCGGGGACCGAAGATTTACAGAATGGCCGAGTGTGGGAATAATCGAATGTTCGAGAAAGCAAGTAGAGACATGGTGGGGATTCTTGCTTATATTGGGGACAATCGGTTGCTGACGGGATTAAGATTATTATTATTTAGGAGTGAGCATCGTTGTTTAAACAGAGAGTAAGTGTGTCGGAGAGTAGTGAGACAATCGGTTGATAGAGTGAGCGACAAAAAGACCGTTGTGAATCATAACTTTAAGGCTATACTATTCATCCAATATATATTATTATTTAAGTAGAATTGAATTTGGGAGTAAGATAATTAATACCTCTTCCCCAAAACCCATTTTCCTACATATATGTTATGTTATTGGATTTACGGCATAAACTTTTCTGTTCAATTTTAATGATGTAGGTCTTACTCAAAAGATAAAAATTTTATTTATACGAAATCTTTTTTTCGATTTTCAATAAATGTTTTTATTTTCGTGACAATTCTTTTCAATTCGTTTTCAAGGTTCAAGGTTTCTATCAAAATAAAATTTTTATAAAGTAAATTTAATCCTATCTTAAATCTTATCTGGTCATAATATACCTTTATTATCTTCAGTTTTCCATGATATACTTGAATAATATATTATTATCTGAAATTTCTTGATATTAACCTTTTAGATACTACACGCCACTATAGTGGCTTTCGCGGATATCATTTCTCAGGACGACACGCCACTATAGTGGCTTTAGCGGATATCATTTTTTAGGACGACGCGCTACTAATGTGGCTTTCGTGTATGTCATCTCTTTGAACGACGCGCGGTTTCAAACAAAAAACGTAATAATGCGAACGTTTTATCTTACACTACAAAAAGAAATTTCGAGAAAATACGGGGATATGAACAGTAACATTAGCTGCAGTAGATATACCGTGGACTAACCGTTTATACTAACTGAGAAACATTTTCCATCCCACTGTAAATCTAAAAATTCTATAAAAATGTTACGAAATTGTATAAGTGTGTTCCAAAAACGATACAAGGCGAAGATCTCGTTATCAATGTGAAAATTGTGACGTAGGTTTATGTATTGTACCATGTTTCAAAATCTATCATAATCAATTATATTATTAGTTATTAAAGTGGAATGTTATAGTTAAAGTATGTGAAATATATATATTTTTAAAAAATTATGACTTAATCATCAAATACTTCATTTGAATGTTCTCGTGCACAGAACGGAATTGCCCGCCACACTTTGCAGTGTTATATCAATTATACGTTGTTCGCGTTAGACCCTGCCGTCCAGAGAAATAGCCACACGCAGAGTTCTGCCGTATCTAAAAGGTTAACGAATAGCGAAAAAGGCCAAATAAGCGTCATTTGCGGGAACTTTTATTTTACTTCTTTAATTTAAAAAAATCTGCAGCTGAGGCGCATCGATTGCTCGTAGAAGCATATAATGAGGCTGCCTTGAGTGAGAGAACATGTCGTGAGTGGTTTCAAGAATTTAAAAACGGTGATTTTGACGTAAAAGGCAAAGATCGCAGTGGAAGGCCAATAATTTACGGGGATGCAGAATTGGAGGAATTATTGGAGGAAGATTCGTCCCAAACACAAAAGGAACTTGCACTTACTTTCGAAGTCACTCAACAAGCAGTCTAACATCGTTTAAAATCGTTAGGAATGATTCATAAACAAAGTAATTGGGTTCCATACGAATTAAAGCCAAAAGATGTTGAACGCCTATTATGCATGAGTGAAACGCTGCTAGCTAGGCACAAAAAAAAAGGTTTTTTTACATCGAATCGTCAATGGTGATGAAAAGTGGATAAATTATGATAATGCAAAAAGAAGAAAATCATGAGGACTACCTGGCTACGCGTAAACATCCACAGCAAAACCGAATATTCATGGAAAAAAACTAGTGCTGTGTATTTGGTGGAATCAGCTGTGTGGTGTATTGCGAGTTGCATAATCCAAGCAACACAATCATTGGAACTCTTTATCGAACGCAATTGATGAGATTGTGTCGAGCTCTGAAGGAAAAGTCCCTCAATACTGCTCCAGACACGACAAAATTATTCTTCTACATGATAATGATAATGCTCGTCCGCATGTAGCGGTTCCAGTGAAAAACTATTTGAAAACACTTGATTGGGAAGTACTACCCCACCCGCCGTATTCACCAGACATTGCGCCTACCGACTATCATCTTTTCCGGTCAATGGCACATGCTCTGTCGAAGCAGCGGTTCATATCATATGAAGATACCAAAAATTAGGTTGATTCGTGGATAGCCTCAAAAGATAGGGAATTCTTCAGAGATAGAATTCGAACGCTGCCTGAAAGATGGAGAAAAGTAATTACTAGTGATGGACGATACTTCAATTAAATTTAAACTACCGTTCTTTTACAATAAATATTATTTTTTTGACAAAAAACGGCAGAAACCTATTTGTACACCTAATACAATTATCAACTTTTAAATATTACCGCGGAATAAACAACCAAGGAGGCTCTGGCGGAGGTGGCGTCACGTAGATTGAAAATTTTAAAAACTTATTTCCTCTTGTTAAATTTAAAATGACCACAAGTCAACATTATAGGTTATACCCAGTACAATAATCAGATACATAATATTTTTAATTAGTTCTAACCCATATCATATTTTTCTTTATAATATCAGGTCAGTCCAAAAGTTCGCGCGCATTAGTAAGTAGCATGTATGGGATTCGAAATGACTCATTACCAGATCGATAAGATTCCGAACCTGTAGAAACTTGCCATCGCTTGACTGATGTATTCTTTAGTTTGTTACCGAATTTCGTAAAGACGAACGCATATAAACGTGTTGTTTTATATTTTTTCTTTTTGAGTGGTGAAACTGTCAGATCTGTAAATTAATACTGTATATAATGCACATACTATTAGTGTAAGGACTCCCCAGAAATGGTTTGAAAAATTTCAACTTTGAAAAAGCAACATTAATGATGAACCTCGTTCAGGGCGCCCTGTCGATTTTGATAACGACGTTCTTAAGAATCTTGTGGAATTAGAGCCACATTTAACAGTGAATCAGATCGCAGAAACATGCATTTATCTCATGGGACAGTATTTCACCATTTAAAGGAGATTGAAAAAGCATCCAAGCTTGGAAAGTGGGTACCACACGTATGTTGTACACAATATGTTTACAGTAGAATAGACGTTTTATTGCTTGTAGAGAAGATATTTATGAAAATTGGCCCTGAAAGAACAGCTCGTCAGTGTAAAGAAATATTAAGTGAATTGAAAAAAAACCAACTATGATTCATTTTTCAATATTACAAATGGTCCTAGCAAATTAAATATTGGCGAAAGCAGTTAAAATTCGTAACTTACGCCACATGGAGATTCACGGTATAACAAGCATAACGTACTGCCCTCTCGCGTTTTTCTTCGATCATACACATATCGTTCTTTACTGCTCGTGTCCGACGTCCATTGCTTACCGCTGCTTTGTAAGACGCACAGCGTTCTATCAAACATTTTCTCTTATGATATTAATAAAGAATTTGTTCAATAGTGATCTACGTGACTATCTAATTATTTGCACCCTTCACTGTGGCACCTGTTTAATAGGTTATGGGCCCAAGAATATGAAAAAAAGTGCAAAAGTAGGGCTACGGAAGCGTGAATAGAAAAGTGTTGCATCGGAAACGGTTCTCGAAACGTCTCAATCTTCACAGCGAAAAATGACTTTGTCGAATATGGTGAGGATCGAGCTTTTAAGTAGAGAAAATTTTGATACCTGGAAAATTCAGATGGAAACTATTCTGATCAAAAACGACGCGTAGGGTTATGTAAACGGTGAGAAGGTGAAACCGGAAATAATTTCGGGAGAGATTGCATCACGCGAAGCGTAAAGAAGATGGAATACCGAGGACGGAAAGGCAAAATCGGTCATGGTGTTGTCAATCAAAACGTCAGGGCTGAAGTAAATAAAAGGCTGTAATACATCGCGAGAGGTGTGGCTGAAATTAAAATCGATTTATCAATCGAGCGGGCTGGCAGGAAAGGAGACGCAACTGAAACAGCTGACTCTGCAGAAAATGGCCGACGGTGGTGACGTGCGTGAACATCTTCGAAAGTTTTTTGAAACGACCGAGAGTGAGATGGATATATAGAGATAAACAGCGACTTATTGACGATTATGCTACTCTACCTACAGTCTTCCATCGAGTTTTGAAAACTTTCGGTGCGCGATCGAGTCCCGCGACGAGCTTCCGAACATTGAATCTCTGCGTGTGAAAATCATCGGAATAACGAAACGCGCGACAGTGTATCAAGCGCAATGTTCGTAAAGAAGCAATTGGGCAAAGCAAAAAATAACAAGAGCGAGCCTACGGGAAAAGGAAAAAGTGAAAGTAAGCAAAAAGACGAACCATTTAAATACAAGTGTCACCGGTTTCGAAAAGTAGGTCACAAAGCAGCCGATGGTACGGCGTCGAAAAAGGAAGACAGCAACAATGTGAATACCGAAGACGAAGTTAGTTTGAGCGCGGGAACAGGGTTCATATTTGCCGTCGCGGAGATCGAAGCGAAAAACGTTCGCAGTCACGAAAAATTGTGTTTGGAAAGCGGTTGTGCACGGCCCACATGGAAAATAACGACGCCGATTTTGTAAACGTCGAACCTTGTGAGGGAAACGTGAAGTTCGCGAGCGACGTTATGTCAACGCCCATAGGGGGCAAAGATTCTGTGTCTATAGTCACGGATGTCGAGAGTCGCCGGAAAAATGTACAAGTGCGCGAAGTGCTACGCGTCCCCGGACTCCGTACTAACTTACTACCCGTTGGTAAAATCACGGATTGAGGTTGCACAGTGATTTTCGACGAAAAGAAAGCCAAAGTTGTCGATAAAGCCGGCAACACGTTGTTCATTGCCGATCGCATAAAAGGTTTGTACTACGTGCGTGAGGTAGGCAATGAATGGAGCGTGAAAGTCGAAATAAGCAAAGAAACGGGCAAGAAAAAGTTAACCGCTGTGTGACCCGAGAGGATGGGTCTCCTCAACGTTCGCGACCTCGTTGAATGTGATTGGATCGGCTCGGTGCTCGGCATGAAACTTGATAAATCACAGCTAAAATTCGACTATGAAACGAGTCTCAAGGGAAATATGACGGAAACGTTATTTCCGAAAAACTCTACAAGAAATTCGAAGTCGCTGGAGATAATTCCCAGCGACGTTATGGGGCCTATGCGTATCGAGTCCAACGGTCAGGCGAGATATGTACTGACGTTCATCGACGACTACTCTCAGTGGTGTACGATATACCTGCTTAAACGAAAGGATCAGGTCTTCGCTTTTAACACGTTCAACCCAGCGCATGTTTTTGAAGTCCGTATGATGAGCAGGCTCGAGATTATCAGATGTTTTTTCGTCTAGCGGCGCTTGTTTGTTTTATTATTTTTTAAGTTTTCAGTTTCTCGAGTCTGAAAATATACATAAATAGTATACATAATATATATATACAGTCAACCCACTTATAACGCGGTACTCTTACAGCGCGGTTTCCGTTCAACAACATCCCATAAGTTCCTTCCGCGCAGTCTACCAATGACTAGTAACTAGATATGTATATATAAACATGCCAGCTTATCTCATAGCCGTCTGCCACATCGGTTTCAGTCGTCTCAGAGTTCTTTCACAGTACATACGTTTTGTTGGTGACCAAGTCTTTCTAAAATTTTTTCTGTACCGTGCGTTCGTTCAGCTTTTTGCTGCTTAAATTGTGATTTATAATTGGATAACATTACTCAATACTGTAAGTAATATTCTTTATTTGTTCTAATATAATAATAATGAAGTAATAATTAACTTGCATCATGTCAACCACAAAAGAAACAAGGAAAGGATTAAAAAGAAAGTTTATATCGCTTGAAGATAAAATCCAAATTTTAAATCGTTTCCTAGGCGGGGAAAAAATAATCGTCTGTTGCAAAATCAACAAATTTGAATGAATCTACAATTCAAACCTTAAAGAAAAATGCAGATAATATAAGGAAAACTGTGACAGATGGCTGTCCGTTAGGTGCGAAATGTGTTACTCGCACGCGAAATTCTAATATGGTCAAAATGGAACGGGCGTTAATGATCTGGTTGGAAGACTGTATGGCCAAAAAGATTCCTATCAGTGGAAATCTTATCAAGCAGAAAGCACTTAAAATCTACGAACATTTACGGAATATTAGGCATTCTTATGCAGGGCAAGAAAATCATTCGGAGCCTTTGTCCGGAGCATCATGGCAAGGAGGCATCCGCCAAAGCGGACCGAGTTGCCGAGGCACTCAAAAAGACGGTTCTGGAGGCGAAGGTCTCCAGGCCGCTGAGGACAGGGAAGATAAGGCTCGTGGGGATGGACCCGGAACTGAACGCGACGATAGTAAGGAATGCCTTACTAGAACTCGTGAATCCTAACCACATCGCTGTGGGAGAGATAAGGGCCGGAAGGGGACAACTGGGAGAGACCGTTATCACTGTTCCGCTGGCAACGATTCAGGCGGCCCTGAACAAGGTTAGGATCAGCTTCGACTGGTGCTCGGCTAGGGTCGTCAACCTCCGGCAGCGATCGCTACAGTGTCATTATTGCCTAGCCAGAGGACATGTCGCTGCAGGATGCCCAAGCGCGGTTGACAGATCAAGCCTGTGCTATAGGTGTAGGCGACCAGACCATGTTGCCAAGAACTGCGACAGCAGGATCGAATGCATGGTCAAAAAGGCATCAAATAGTATCGCAAATTGGCAATATATTTACTTTTAGGGACAACGATCGTAAACGCACATATAGTGTATCAGAGAGCTACACACAAAAAAATAGAAATAAGAAAATTTTGTGAATTTTTTGTCACAAAATGGTTGTCTTTAAAAAATACTGTGCCCAACACTAATAGACATGAAAGAAGGAATCTGTCTCACTTCTTGGAGATTCGCAAGAATCAGCAGGGCAAGCTTGTGAGAAGGATGTGCGTACTGTGTTACCAAAAGAAGAGGAAAAACGTAGGACGCCAAAAAGGAAAAGAAAACCTTAAAAAAACGACAACTTATTGTTTGAATTGCCCATATCGCCACAAATGTGCTTGGACTGTTTTAACGAATATTATACGACATAGTATAATGTCATATTTTATCCTATATAAATTAATAAAAAATAGAGTGTTATTTGTGTATTTTTTAAATTTTCATGTTGTATATTCTATATTTATAGTTCAGAACTTGTTCCAATAAATTTGTTTTCAAAATGCAACAGAAAATCATATTTAACTTAAACAAGAAAAGCGTAACCCACATATTGGTTACGCGGGCCCCACGGAAACATGCCCGTCACCCAAGTACGGGTTACGCGAAACGGAACGTGTTGAAGTGGAAGTGCTCAAAGAACGGAGAAGGACCACCACACCATGGAGGTGGACCAGATGGACCTGTCTATTCCGACAAAGGGGAAAGGAACAGTGAGTGAGGACCGGCAACAATAGTCCGGGACTAAAATAGGGACCACTAGCTGCAGTAATGGCGGTAAGTGAGACTTGCGTCCAGATAAACTTAAACCATTCGCGCAGTGCGCAAGAACAGCTAGCGCAGCGCATGCGCGAGGACCTGGTCGGTATGGCTATCATCGCTGAGCCGTGGTGGGTGGTCCCTGGGAACGAGAAATGGTTCTCGTCCCTGAGGGGTGCTCCGCTGGCTGCGGTGCTGCTGGGTGAAAGCGGAAGACTCTGTAGCCTAGTTTGTAAGGGTTCCTTTTTTGTTGCCGTTAAGTGGGGGGACTCGCTGGTAGTTTCAGTCTACTTTCCCCCAGCGAGGTAATTGATAGATTCAGTAGACTCCTAGACGAGCTCTTAGGAAGATACCCTACCCTGCCAGCACTGGTGGCTGGTGATTTCAATGCCCGAGCCCCTAGATGGGACCCGAAGGGCAGGCGTAACCTAAGAGGAGAGTTACTCAGCCTGTGGGCTAACAGATTGGACTTGCACTTCTCCAATCAGGTTAGCCGCCCCACGTGCGTTCGGCCGCAAGGGTTAAGCGTTATAGATCTTACGTGGGGCACTCCTGCTGCCAGTGTCCGCTTATCGGATTGGAGGATGGATGAGGCTGAGTCCCTTTCGGACCACTTGCATGTCATATTTAATTACAGGCATGAGGCTGCTGGGTCCCGAAGCTTGGGCTTGAGGAACAGGAGGTTTCCTAAGTGGAATGCGAGGGCTGTGGGCGATGATAGGCTCGCCGCAGCCCTTGTGTCTGGAGAGTGGTCGCGCTCTGGCAGAGACCGGATTAGTGTGCGGGATATAAAGTGCAGTGGATGCGGTGCACGCTGACTGCGGCGTGCAACATGGCCATGCCGAAGATGGCCAATTCGCTGGACAGGAGAAAAACGGTCTCGTGGTGGTCACGTGAACTCGCTAGTTTGCGGGCTAAGGCGACTGAAGCGAAAAGGCAAGGGAGAGAAATGAAAGACAAAGGAATGTGAGAGAGAGAGTGAATGATGATGAGCGGATGGGGGTGGAGCCGACCAGGAGACTGGTTTCCGCTCGGTCTCCACGAGCGAGGCTTCGGGCAACCCGGGCGGCGCCTTGACCACATGTAGAATGTATATTTAGGAGGTAATCTTATGGTAGCAATAAGCTGTATATATATACGTTTGCATGTTTTTTCATAGTGTAGATTATTGTATATATATTGCATGTCTTTATTTGATAGATGTATATATATATTGTGTTTTTTGTCAGTGTGAATGTGTGGTCTGAAGGACAGGTATGGATGAGTGCTAGGCGAAGCCGCCTGGCTAGCCTTGGAGGAGTGGGGCGTGCGTTGTGCTATAAAACGCGAACCCACCCACCCCTCACGCGTGAATGATGGATGAATGTATGCGAGTGGTTTTTAGCCGGTAGGAATCCGGCACTCTCCTAGGTACCGAGCTTTTAGGGGGCCCATGTAAGGTTTTCCACCCGACGAGCAAAAAAAAAAAAAAATATGGTTGCGTCAGGAAATATATGGGAACTACCGATGGGGTCCACGCCATCAGACAGAGCAAACTAGGTGTAAACCACCGGTGGTTCACGCCGGGTAGAACGTGTTAAGGAGTTTAAGGTTCTTGCTGAAAATCGTCACGAGTACAAGATACAGTTCCTTCAGTTGACCAACGGGAAAGATAATTTGAATGAACTTTCAAACGTTTTTCTCAAGGAAATCGGCATCGGACGAAGGCTGACTGTAACTCATACACCAGAGCAAAACGGTGTAGCGGAACGAAGAAATCGCACCCTGATGGATATGACGAGGTGTCTCCTGATTCAATCTGCGTCGTTCTGGGGCGAAGCGATAAATACGGCGAATTACATTCGAAATCGTTGTCCGCCGAGCAGCATTGGAGGAAAAACGGTTCACGAGTAGTGAACAGGAAACCGGCCAGATGTGAGTTATTTTCGAGAGTTCGAATCACACGTTCTCGTTTTCGATCGAACAGCGTCAAAAGGTAAACTGGAATCACGTTCAATAAAGGGCATTCTTGTCGGATACTCAGAGAAATCCAAAGCTTATTGGATTTAGCTACCAGACAAGAGACACATAAACATCGCTCATAACGTGAAATTGATCGGTATTCCGAGAACTCCGTCGAATAACGATATCGTGAATGTGGAACTGAGAAACGACGACGAGGATTTGACGGAGGTAAAAATGATTTTTCCCTCGGAAAATCAGGTTGAAAATGAACTAGACCAAAATCACGGAGAAAACGAGCCGAACGAGGACGAGAACGACGACGCTCAGCAGTCCCTGAAGAAGACGCGCATGAAAACGCGGATCACGATATCCCACCTAGGGGCCGAGGAAGACCTAAAACAATAAGAATCGGTCTTAGGGGGGACCCAGAAAGGAATATCATACTGTGAACTGTGTCGAAGAAAACGCGTATTTCACCGAAATACCACTGGACCACGCTGTCTACGGCCCTTGCGCTGACGAATGGTACACGGCAATCGACTCCGAAATCAGATCCATCTTAAAAAACGACACCTGGACAACAAATACGGGCACGCCGGAGAATTGATTCGAAGAAAGGCACGACTAGTCGCAAAACGATTCACTTAACGATTCGCGATCAATTAATTATTGGGAGATCATCGCGCCTGTGGCTCGACTCGGCTGTCAGAACAATGATGGCCCTCGCAGTAGAAGACAGAATGACCGTGCATCAGTTTGACATCGCAACGGCGTACCTGAACAGCGTGCTCGAGGAGAAGGTTTACATAGAGATTCCAGAGCACACGACCGAGGCTCTAAAAAGAATCGTCCTTGAGAAACCCGGAAACAGCAACGTCGGAAGAAAAGCCGCCAAAAAGCTGAGTTCATTAAAGAAGAAGACAAGGTTTGCTTGTTAAAAAGCTCTGTATAGCTTATGTCAGGCATGACGCTGCTGGTACAAAAGATTCGAAAAAAGAACTCCGAAAAAGAAAAACTTTCCAAAAAGAAATATCCAAATCTATGATATTTCTGAACAAGAGAAAAAAGATTTAGAAGAATTTATTAAAGAGTGAGTAATTTAAATAAAAATATACAATTTTACGAAGTCCCATTTCAAGCAGTTCTAGATTTAGTTGCACCACAAAGTGTTTATTAAAAGTAATATGGCTTTTGTATCTGAAAAAGAATTAGTCGAATTATGTTTTTGTTACTTCCAGAAAAATGTATTAGCTGGATACAAAACCATAGTTCCAAATGCAAAAGATGCAGAAGATGCAGAAGTTGCAAAAAATGTAGATGATCCAAAAATTAAACTTACAAACTCACAATTACAAAACATCTTTGATACCATAAGTAATTATCTTAATATGCAAAGGAAACATGCAATATAAGTTTACCATAGTTTATCTGTAAATAAATTAGACTCTTTGTTATTGTTGCGTATCCTACGCAACGAGCGAGTAGGGCGAAGCCAAGGTGTAAGACACGTGCGACAAAGCAGTATCTTTGTTTTTGGTGGTAACCACAGTAGCGCCAAGATGTTTGCAAGGGCTCCTTTTTTTCTAGCTCGTGTTCTCCCACTACATTTATTACGCCAATCACATGTATCGACAGCCGCGTTATCCTCGGGCTTTTCGGTGATTGGTCCAGCATTGCATCGCTTTTTTGTATAAAGCCCAGCGCGTTCTTGCGCCTAGCATCACTCGTGATTCATCGCTCGAGATTCATCTAACTTAGAAAGCTGAGACTTGCGAGAACTACTTCGAGGAGAATTATTGTATTGCGCAATACTACAAATCATTTAACCCTTTCGCTACAGCAGTCTGCTCCGTCGGAGTGACGCTGCTGTACGGACCACTGTGCCGCCGGAGTAGCGGCACTGTGAATGGAGCACTGCGCCAAAAAATGTGAAATCACGGGTCTCTGCTCAACTAAAGAAAAACGGAGCTGTTTCCCATTTGAGCTTCTCGCCATCTTGGTTTTGTTCTAGGCAACGTAGCTAGAGCGTGTTAGAGTGAGTAAGGAGTGTGTGGAGTTGTCTGGTGTCTTGTCCCCAACAGGATTGTAGTCGGATAGTTGTAACGAATTATCTGCAACCTGTCGCCAGGCTACCAACGTGGGATTGTAGTCGGACAGTTGGAGCGAATTATCTGCAACCTGTCGCCAGGCTACCAACGTGGGATTGTAATCGGACAGTTGTAGCGAATTAACTGCAACCTGTCGCCAGGCTACCGACGTGGGATAAGGTTCTGGCCAGAAAGGTCATCGTTAGGTGCGATAAGAAACAGCGTGCGTTCGGTTGTCGCCTTGCATCGGAAGCGAACGGTAAGAGAGCTCTCTAGCGTCCGACCAAAAGGTACCTCGCGTCGTTATTCTAATAATATATTTTCTTTTCAGCCTTTTGTTTGTCATTGTACGTTACACCAGTTTTATTAAATAAACGTTCTCTTGCCCCGGCTTTTCTTTCAATTCCGTGAGAGTTTTTATGCCAGCTGCGGTTGACTGGTTGTCTCAACCGTCACTATCGTCGAACCTGAGGGGGCACAGGCGCGCAATGTGTCGCTGGCGCAAAGAGGTGCTGGTCTTGACGGTGACCACTCGCCCCAACCCGTCAGGGCCAGGGTGCAACTCGGTGACCCTGCCCAACGGCCATTTTGAGGGAGGGTACCGATCATCCCTTATCAGTACCAGCTGCCCGACTCGGAAGTTCTCAGATGGATTCCTCCATTTCTCTCGACCCTGTAAATGCGACAAGTACTCGCTCGCTTCCAAAAATTATTGCGGACGCGCTGAAGAAGTTGAAATCTATTTAACCGGTTCTCCGGCAAAGTAGTAGTGCGTCCTGAATCAAAGCATACACTCCCTCATTGAGGAAGTGAGAGGGAGTGAGCACTTGCAGATCGTCTGGGTCCGATCTCAGCGGGCCCAATGGACGAGAATTAAGGCAAGCTTCGATTTCCACGAGAACGGTGGAAAGCTCCTCAAAGGTGAGCTCACAACTCCTTTTAAATGGTGCTTGACCGACTTGACACCTGCCTCCCACAACCCACCATAATGCGGGGCATTGGGAGGAATAAAAGTCCAGTTCGTTCCGTCGTTAGCGAGGAGAGATGCAACCCTATGATAAAAGTCCGAAGCCCGGCGGAACATAGCCTTAAGCTCCTTATCGGCATTTGAAAATTGGTAGCATTGTCACTATAAAGATTCCGGCAAATACCCCGTCTTCCTACGAACCGACGGTATGCACAGAGGAAAGATTCCGAGGTTAGGTCGCTAACCAGCTCGAGGTGGATAGCTCGAGTAGCGAAGCAGACAAACAAAGCGATGTATCCTTTACCGGATCGGGTTCCACGACCCTTTGACATCCGCACTTGTACAGGACCCGCATAATCAAGGCCAGAATTGACGAAAGCCCTACTCCCTACCACTCGATCCACGGGTAACTCACCCATAAGTTGGTGCACCAGCAGAGGCTTAGCCCTATGGCAAGGCATACAAGCTCGAATAACTGATTTGATCAACCGATTCCTGCCTAATAGCCATACTTGTGACATCAGATAACCCAATGTTAAAGCCGGACCACCATGGAGGCACTGGTGATGTGCGTGCTGCACAAATAGTCGACTAAGATGCGAGTGCTGATGAAAGACTGGCGGATGTTTCCGATCAAAAGCTAGATGAGAACGTGTCAACCGGCCTCCCACCCGTAAGAGACTATCCCCCTTACCCACAAAGGGGTTCAATGTGCTAAGCCGATTACCTTTTGGCAATCTCTTCCCTGCTTTCAAGAGTCCGATCTCTGTCGAAAAAGCGGTTGCCTGGGCTAGGCGAATGACCAGTATTCGTGCGTCGGAAATCTCAGCACTGGTCAGAAAACGAGACGAAGACCCTACCACTAGTGAGCGGCCGCTCCGCAACCGGACGATGGGCCGCCTGCAATATGCAACAAATCGAAGAAGCCTGGTTAACGAGGAGAACCGAGTCAGGATCTCGGACTCATTCGAGCTGTAGCGGACATGGTTTACTCGAACCGTTTCAATAGAACGTGGCCACTGGACGGAAGGCCTGGCCAGCCATGAAGGGCCGTGCCACCATAGGGCACTCTTGGCTAACTCTTCCGGTGCTACTCCTCGCGATGCCAAATCGGCAGGATTCTCCTTGCTCGGGACACGTGACTATTAGGCCGATGGTAGTTGAGTCTGAATAAGGGATACACGGTTGGCTACAAAGGTTTTCCAGTGGCACGGATGCTTACGAAGCCAAGTAAGCACAATCTGGCTACCTGACCAGGAAAAAATTGGGCGTTTCTGTAAGAAACCCAAACTCGTTAGATGACGGATAAGCTTAACGAGAAGAGCTGCTCCGCAAAGTTCTAAATTAAAAATACTCACAGTCTTTACAGGAGCTACCTTAGATTTTGAAGCTAATAGCAACACCTGAAACTTCCCATCACCCTTATCAATACGCAGGTATACCACCGCGGCGTACGCGCGCGAAGACGCATCAGAGAAGCCATGAATCTGGTAGGAAGAGTTCGAAGTGCCACCTAACCAGCGCCCTACGGATAAACTCGGCAAGGTAACCAAACCTTGGCAATATTCATACCAACGCTCACGAAGCTCCGACGGTAAGGGTGAGTCCCAATCACACTTCAAAAGCCACATATCTTGCATTAATATTTTGGCAATTTGGAGAGCCATCCAAATGGGTCGAATAGGCGAGCGATATTCGACAAAACGGACCTTTTGGTATGGGCGGCAGCCAAGTCTGCCACGCTAGCCGCAACGAACCTTAATTCGTCCTGTTCCGGGACCCATAGGACACCTAACGTTTTGACTGTCTGATCACTTTCTATGTGTTTCTCCACGCCCGGTCGTGCAGAATCTGGAAGAACCTCTATAGAATTAGCCGCCTATTTATCTAGCTGGATGCCAGCAGAATTTAATAACTTAACCAGTTCTTCCCTCTTTCTAACCGCCGTCGGTATGTCGTCCGCACCGGCAAAAGTGTTGTCGACATACGTCTCCGACTCAAAGCACCGAGACCCCAATGGGTACCGCGAACCCTCATCCCGTACCAACTGCGACAGAGTACGAATCGCCAGGTAGAGAGCGCAAGCTGTGCCATAAGTGACAGTATTCAAACGAAATTCCACCGGTTCCGATGCTGCGTCGGGCGACTAGATAATTAGCTGGTAATCCTGATGTTCCGGCTCCACTCGAATCTGACGAAACATCTTTACAATGTCAGCCGTGAATGCCACTCGGTACCTACGCCAATTGAGCAAGATTAAAGAAAGATCACTCTGTAATAGAGGACCTGTAAGTAAAAAGGAATTTAGCGAGTGTCCGTCCCTCGTACGCCGAGAGGCATCGAGTACCACCCTTAGTTTCCACCTGGATTCACCTTAGTTTCCGACCTGATAGTAATTCGTACCCCCGACCGGGCTGTACCCACGTCTCCTGCCCCAAGTCCAGAAAGAGGCACATAAGTACGCCGCTTAGGCAATCCGAGTAACTGCGTGATCGGTTCGGAAATAAAGGAAACCTCCGATCCTTGATCCAGAAGCGCTCGTGCCCATGTTTCCTTCCCCTTAGTACCTGCTACCCAAACTCGTGCAGTAGCAAGCAGAATACTCCTAACGCTACCCGAGGACGTAGCCGCATGCAAACTTACTGACGGCGCACCAGTTTCATTAATTCCCGAACCTCCCGCAACCGTTCTGGAAACGGGTTTCTGCATTCCTACTCTACTGAGCGTATGGATAAGCGTATGGTGCTTGCCCTTGCATGGGGAACAGCGCCCCCTAGAGGGACAAGACTTCACCGAATGCTGCCTGAGACAATTGGGACACAAGCCCAAACGCCCAACCTCTCGTATCCGCTCCGGTACCGCCATTGACCTGAACCGATCACACTCAGTCACCTGGTGTGGACCAAAACAAAGTGGACACTGGACACCACTTCCAACCCCCTTAGTCGTGATCCCCGGACTCCTCGAATGGTGAACCTTGCGGGGGAGACCTGATCTAGGAGGGGGGGCTACCCTTTTTCCCCTCGTTTTTCCCCCTGCACTGCACAATCCCGCGCCCTATTCTCGAGAAATCCGACCAATTCCGCGAACGTGGGCATAAAACAGGGCCCAGGAGCGCCTCTCCTTCCTGACTCCGATCCTGAAGCTCTGCTCAACCCCTCCATCGAGATGAGTTCCGCATTCCACGAGTTGCGCGTGTCCACATCCAATCGAGTAACCAGCAAGAAATAAAGTATGCTATCCCAATTCTCTACCGGCCAACCCGCATTCTTCAGAGACCTAACGATACAATGCATCCTATCAAGGAGTGAACGCAGCTCCGCGATGGACTCCCTCCTAAGACGCGGAAGACCCAACAATGCCTGAAGTTTTTTAAACAGAAGTAGTATCGGATTATAATACCGTGCTTTTTCCGCCTCCCAAGTGCTAGCATAATTCGCAGTGCTAGTCAACACATCTTTAATCCATCCTGCAGCCTCACCGACTAGGCACGATTTCAGATATCGCAAGTTGGTGGTTTCGTCCAGTCGCGGGGCATCGTGCACCATGGACCTGAAACTGTCAAAAAAATTCTCCCAATCCTCCTCATCGCCCGAAAACTTCGGCAGAGACATCTTTGGGAGCTCCGAATAACTCGGATCTAATCCGGGATGGGAAGATTCCCTTGTGGGGGTGGGCGCCTCTGCTTGGATAAGCTGTCGACGCAACGCTACAAACGCGCGAAAGGCTTCATCATATGCCTCACGGATTTTCTCTATTTCATCCTCTATCATATACAGGTCGCTCAGGGCGTCCGGCCTGACTGCGATCTCATCGTGGGTCTGCCGCACCACCGCAAATACCGTAGCCAACGCATCTATTCCCGGCTGAATCAGATCGACCTCCAGGGACGCAAGCGGTCTAGCCACTAACCGACGATGGATACTCTTAAGCTCAGCGAGACGCGTCCTCTGCAGGGCGACCAACTTATTCAAAGCAGCAGGAGGCATGATGAGCGAATCGAAAACGTAAAACGGAATTACTAAATGTAATGACAACTAGAACACGGAGGGCTGCTGTCTTATCCCCACTCTTGCTCTCCGAAACGGTAGACGAAGGAGAGGGGAAAGAGAAGAACGCGCGTGCAAGAAGACACGGATCTTTAACCCGTAACCAAGGAAACGCGGCGCTATGACGCCCCACCGTGATCCCACTCTCAGAACCCCCACTACTCGCTGTTCGCGTCCCCACTAACGGACCTAACGCTTAGCCTAAGTCTCAAACCGGAAGAAGGAACCCGTGCGGCCGGAAATAAAGCGCAAACTACGTGGAGGGAACCGTGCAGCCGGACGTAAAGACCTAGCTGAGTGAGGGTAAACCGTACGGCCGGACGTAAAGACCTAGCCGAGTGGGGGTAAACCGTGCGGCCGGACGTAAAGACCTAGCTGAGTGGGGGTAAACCGTGCAGCCGGACATAAAGACCTAGCTGAGTGGGGGAAAACCGTGCGGCCGGAAGTAAAAACCTAACACGTGGCACGTCTCGAATCCAAACGCACCAAGTGATCCCCGCGGACAAAGAACGATGACGCACTCTCAGCCAAAGCAACAAAGAAGTCCACAACCAAGAACAGAGTAACAAAGACGCAAGCGTTTTCCGATTTTACTAATTTATCAATCCAACCTATCACTCATTCCTCATCCGAGGCACTAATGTTTTTAGTAATTATATGTGCCACTAGAAAATAATCCAATATCTCCCAATAAGTTCCATATAAAGATTAAACGCTGGAATGAGTGAGATAGGACAGGATAGATAAATCAATACTAAAGTTTTACGCGACACAAAGCTGCTTGCCGCAGCATAAAAACTCTCACGGAATTGAGAGAAAAGCCGGGGCAAGAGAACATTTATTTAATAAAACTGGTGTAACGTACAATGACAAACAAAAGACTGAAAAGAAAATATTGTAAGAGACGGTAAGCGTTGCCGTCTTGTTAACGTAGGGCGATAGGATTTTGTTAGATTAAGTAACCGGGGACAACGGACGAAATAAAGGACAGTTAGTATTAAGCGTTGTAAGAGAGAGGATCTGCATTTGTATTAATCATTAGAAATTGTAATTAAACTGTTTTTTCCATCAAAAATCCTTCAAAATTGGGGGCTCGTCCGGGATTGAAGAGCTACAGCGTGCGAAGAGTAGGATTGCGGAAAAATAACAGCGAATACTGTGATAGCGAATTTTGGAGTGAACTTTTGTGATAGTGAATTGGTGTGAACTTTTGCGATAGTGAAGAATTAGCGTTGAACAGCGTAACAGAGAGTCGTGTGTGCGAAACAGGATAGAAGAGAAAAAAAAAATCATGAGCGTCGTACGTAAAGCGCCTTCAGAATTTTTAGTATCAGAATTGAAGGAGAAGTTGGCAGCTTTGGGACTTGCCACAACTGATGTTAAAAGCGAGTTGAGAGCTCGCCTTATGGAAGCTGATCCATCGGGAAATTGGGTGATAAGAGACAGTATTGCGAGGAGGGATGTCGAAGAAACGCGGAACGTAACTAATTGGATAATTGATTGGATACTTTGAAGGGGAGGCAGATGAGTTTACAATATGGGAAGACCACGTAAACTACCTGCGTGACATGTATCATTTTACCGAAGACCAGGCAAAAGTGATGATCGTACAGCGTTTGAAGGGACGAGCGTTAGAGTGGTTTAGATCGCGGAGAGAATACCTGCATCTCACAGTGGATGAACTTTTAGTGGAGTTGCGAAAAATGTTCCATCAGCGAATCAGCAAGATGACCTTGCGAACGAGGTTCCAGGAACGTGTTTGGAAGCGTGACGAGTCTTTTAGCGATTACTTCCATGAGAAGATCATATTAGCGAGCCGGATAGAGATCGAAGAGGAAGAAATGATCGAATTCGTCATCGCTGGAATACCAGATCAATCGCTACGAGATCAAGCAAGGGTGCATGGTCATAAAAGGAAGGAATCCCTTCTGAGCGCGTTCGAGCATATATCGCTGCAAGGACGCTCGCAGCAGGCGAAGATGGATAACTTGACGACACGTCGAAGCAATATAGACGCTAGCGTTAAAGGAAGGATAAATAACATATCAGAGAACCGTTTGAGATGTCGAAATTGCGGTGCGATGGGTCATTCTAGCGAAGAATGTCCATACAAAAGTGGAGGTACGTAGTGTTTCGAATGTAGAGAGTTTGGTCATATCGCGGTGAATTGTCCTAGAAACCGTGTTACTGACAACGAATCGTGTGTTATCTCGCGGTCGGTACGCAGTAGATATTGTAAAGAAGTAAAATTAAATGGTCAGAGAATCGACGTGCTAATCGATACCGGAAGCGATATATCTTTAATGCGAGCTACAGAATATATTCAAGTAGGATCGCCTAGAATGAAACCGAATAAGATTAAATTTCGTGGAATAGGCTCGAAAGACAATAAAACGTTAAGGGAATTCTTTGCGGGTATTAAGATTGATGGTAATCAATACACAATTAAAATTTCGGTGGTACCTGATACATTAATGCAGCATGATATTGTGATAGGGACCGATTTCTTAGATGCGGTGGACATTAATATTAGAGGGGGGAAAATTTCAATCAGCAAACCGTCGAGAGGCAAAGAGGACAACAGAGAGGTAGTTGAAGTTTTAACGAAAGACTGTATCTATGATAAAGACGAATTAAATCAGTTGCACATTCCGTCGAACGAAGAGCCAGTTTATCAGCGACCAAGACGTTTACCTCCGTCGAAGGAGCAAGAGATAGAGAAGCCAGAGTTATCTAGTGGTATTGTCCGACCATCATTACCTTAGTACGCGAGTGGTAAGGCTACAATAGCCGAAGCGGAGTATGAACTCAGAGATGCTGTTCGAGACCAGTTGCAGAAAGTGCAGCGAGAAAATATCAAAACATATAACAAACGACGTAAGGAAGCAAAACGATATAGTGAGGAGGATTTGGTGGCAATCAAGCGAACGCAATTGGTACCAGGCTTGAAGTTGGCATCGAAATATTTGGGTCCGTACCAGATAATAAAAGCCTTACGTAATGATCGATATGTGGTGCGTAAGGTAGGCGAATCGGAGGGTCCTTTACAAACTTCTACATCGGCGGATTACATGAAACCGTGGGTTAAAAGCATAAACATTGGGTTGAGTGATAGTGAGTCGAGTGATGATTAGTGATTATTGTGACAGACATGTAAATAACTATGAGTAAATGAAATTGATGCGAATGAATGAATGTGAAGCGAAACGGTATCTGAGGACAGATACCGCTGCAGAATGGCCGAGTGTAGGAGACGGTAAGCGTTGCCGTCTTGTTAGCGTACGGCGATAGGATTTTGTTAGATTAAGTAACCGGGGACAACGGACGAAATAAAGGACAGTTAGTATTGAGCGTTGTAAGAGAGAGGATCTGCATTTGTATTAATCATTAGAAATTGTAATTAAACTGTTTTTTCCATCAAAAATCCTACAATATATTATTAGAATAATGACGCGAGGTACCTTTTGGTCGCACGCTAGAGAGCTTTCTTACCGTTCGCTTCCGACGCAAGGCGACAACCGAACGCACGCTGTTTCTTATCGCACTAAACGATGGCCTGTCTGGCCAGAACCTTATCCCACTTTGGTAGCCTGGCGACAGGTTGCAGGTAATTCGCTACAACTGTCCGACTACAATCCCACGTTGGTAGCCTGGCGACAGGTTGCAGATAATTCGCTACAACTGTCCGACTACAATCTCACGTTGGTAGCCTGGCGACAGGTTGCAGATAATACGCTACAACTGTCCGACTACAATCCTGTTGGGGACAAGACACCAGACAACTCCACACACTCCTTACTCACTCTCACACGCTCTAGCTACGTTGCCTAGAACAAAACCAAGATGGCGAGAAGCTCAAATGGGAAACAGCTCCGTTTTTCTTTAGTTGAGCGGAGACCCGTGATTTCACATTTTTTGGCGCAGTGTTCCATTCACAATGCCGCTACTCCGGCGGCACGGTGGTCCGTACAGCAGCGTCACTCCGACAGAGCACACTGCCGTAGCGAAAAGGGTTAACCCTTGGCGCTTCGTTGGCTCCGCTACGAAGCCGTCGATCATTTGTTCCGTAACTCCGCAGGCTCCGCTGCCGGAGCCCAATGTTTTTATAATGAATACACCTAAGATGTTACGCAATTGTTATCTGTTGTTAAAACGTGCTCAGTCTCTTTACTGTTACGATTGAATAATTTTTTTACCCATTTTGCTGTTAGCCGTATAGAGAATAATAATTATTGTGATGAGAATATAGATTTGAGTGATACTGAAGATGTGTTGGATTTTCCAATGTTAGAAGATATTGTGGAAGACAATTTTGATTATAATTCTGACACTTCAAGTAGTGATTCCGAAATTATACTACCAAAGAGACGACGAATGGTAGTTATTGAAAGTGAAAGCGAAGAATCGCAGGAAGAATTAGTTGAATGGCGCGATGTTACGGAAGAATTAGGTATTCCGGATAGAATACATTTTAATGTATCGCCAAAGGTCATTGGACCACAAATTACTGCAAGTGTTGTACAGCCGATACAATACTTTAAATCATTCTTCACAAATGAACTGGCAAAGGAAATTATAAAAGAAACGAACAAGTACGCAGAAAATGTTTTGAAGAATAAAGAAATATCTCATAATTCTATTTGGCAAACGTGGCGCGCGATGGAAGAGGATGAATTTTGGGCATTTATTGGAGTTATCATCAATATGGGTATGATACCCCAGCGGATATCCAGGAATACTGGTCAACTAAGGAGAATAGTCGCATCCCTTTCTTTAGTAAAATATTTACAAGGAAGAGATTCATGCAGATATTCTGGATGCTTCATTTAAAAACACCGGACCCTACAAAAAATGACATCAGAACACGTATTCAATGAGCATCTAATTTTTTGGAATATATAAACACAAAATTTTCAGACTATTTTGTACCTGGACAAAATATATGCGTAGACGAATCAGTTGTTAAATTTAAAGGAAACATCAGTTTTATCACCTACAATCCCAATAAGTCCACCAAGTGGGGCATTCGAATATACGTTTTAGCAGACTCCGAAACTGGATATGTGTATAGCATTCTTCCATATTATGGAAGTATCACCTCTGAAAATCTGCCAAGGCAAGATTTACTGGTTAGCACCAGAATCACTCTGCATCTCTACCAACAATTATTAGATCGGGTACCTACCGCAAAAAGTTATCATATGCATACCGACAGGTATTACACCAGTATACCCTTGGCTCAAGAATTGAGAAAAATGAAATGCCATTTGACCGGCACAGTACAATCCAACAGAAAAGGTCTTCCAACATGTTTGAAAAAACCAAAATTAAGAGAAAAGAAAACTGTTGCATACAAACGTGGAAATACGATGATCTTAGTTTGGAGGGATAAAAGAATAGTGACGTTATTGAGTAACTGGCATAATGCTGGAATGGTAGCAACTAATAGATTTATTCGAGGTGGTACCAACGAAGAAATTGAAAAGCCAAGTGTAGCAATCGGATACAAAAAATCAATGGGTGGTGTTGATCGGGCTGATCGATACGCCTCCAGTTACTGCTTTTTGAGGCCTTCCCTTAAATGGTGGCGGAAACTCTTCTTTTGGGGAATGGAAATGTCTATAATTAATTCATACATTTTTTATAAAACTGTACAGCACAATAAGAATGAGAAAGTACTGACGCATTTAAAGTACAGGAAAACTTTACTGGATCAACTCGTAGGAGATTTTCATCAGGACAGAAGAAGAATATCTAGATCAATTTCTGAAATCAGATTGGACGGAAAACTACACATAATGAGGAAAGGTCCAAAGAGGGACTGCGTTGTGTGCTTTAAACGGAAGGAAAGGGATGGCAGACGTCAAACGAGTGAATATTGTAACACTTGCATAAGTAAACCGAGAATGCACATTGGAGATTGTTTCGAAAGGTATCACACCATGGTGAATTATAAAATTTAAAATTTATTTCTCATTGACAAGAAGAGACTGCAAATGTATATAATAAATAAAATCTCAAACATTTACAAGCACGTGTAATTTTTCTCACTTAAAATAAGCATCCTTCTTTTCACTCGTTTCGCTGCGAAAATGTGCCGGAGTAGCTGGTAGGCAGTGGAACAAAAACATGCGGAGCGACGACGATTAACGAACTGAAGATAAAGTTTACGTTGTATGAGGCGATGAAAGAAGAGCTGCAGAAGAAATCGAGACCGCCGAAGGTGCACGATATCAGGGAAACGAAGGAACGACCACGCGGATCATCTACGAGGACCAGTGGTGGACGCTGCTACAATTACGGAACGTCGGATCATCGGTGGCAGGAATATCATCAGTGCAACGAATTCGGCCACGTCTTAAGAATTGCCAGAAGAACGTCAAGCAGCTGGATACGGCGAAAGAAGTGTACAGTGTAATAGCAGGGATGGGTGAAGAGTGCGTTAAAGAAGTGCAAATATGAGACAATAAGATCACAGCGTTAATCGATACAGGTAGTGATTTAAGTTTGATTACAATGTAACAATATTTTAAAATTGGCGCACCTGAATTGGGTAAGAAAGTTTTGCGATTTCGGGGCGTGGGCTCTAACTTAAATAATACGTATGGCGAGATAGAAACGACAGTCACCATTGATAAGAAAGCGTATCCGATTAAATAGCATGTGGCTTTTGGTACTCTTGTAAGACATGACTTGCTCATCGGTAACGACTTTTTAAAAAATGTAAATGTAGCAATAAACGCGGGCATAATTTTCATTCGCGATAGAGGGGAAAGCCCGGTGACGAACAACGTGGTACACGAAATTTTTAAAATTGACGTGATTGACGAACAGAATTTATCTCATATGGCAAACGCGAGACCTAGGGGAAAAATAGAGACTTTTTAATAACGAATTATCGACCAGAAAAAGTCCGCGAAACAGATCTGGAAATAGCGAGAAGATCTGGAATTACGAGAAAAATACTTATCTAGTAATAAATCGATCTTTAAAGGTTCACAAAATGTCAGAAAAAATTTATGTCGTTTCTTGTTTAAATAACTTTCCAATCGGACATACCTCACGCAGGACCAGAAAGAAATTAACAGTTTGCGACAATAATTTTCATACTTATAGCCGTTCAATCATAATGATATTTATATGAAATTAAAGTACAGTCATTGCCCTACACGTACAAATACTTTTCCAAGGTGGAAGTCTCTCGTTTTAAATACTTAAAATTCCATAGAATGTAATACTGTAAAGTGCAAATCTTTCACACGTAGCTGTCATATCTTTCGAGCGTTCTCGTCTATATTTTTTATAATTTGAGTGAAGAAATTTTAAAAAACTTTATATTAAATTCAAGTACAATATTTGCCCTACACGTACAATACTTTTCCAACCTAATAGTCTCGCGTTTTAAATACTTAAAAGCACAGAGAATGCAATGCTGTATACTGTACAACTTTATCATTTCTTTGAAAAGTTTTGGTAAATATTTTATACACTTATTAGAGAGTGTGAGAAAGAGAGAGAGAGAGAGAGACAGAGACCTTACGGTTGTGCTCTCACGGATTTTAACCCGGAATTTTATTTTATATAATACAGAACTTTAAACAAATTCGATAGCCAAAACAAAAGTAATCGCTATCGCCTAAACAAATAGAAAGGGAGAAGTATCCTTTTCTTTTCTCACTCGCACTCGCATTCACAACCGAGAGACCCCAAGATAACGCACACTAGCTCATTCGCCTGTCAAGACCGACGTAGAAACGTGGCTTGCCCTTTCTCTTACAATTACCTTTCACCTTCATTTTCTCGCTTATTTTTGCACATACGAAGATACACCTTAAAACACTTTTTATGTATTTTTTAATTCTACACAACTTTTGTTTAAAACTTTTTTCGATTTAATGCCTAGATTCTAAGATACAGCCGTTTTTTACTCTTTTTTACCCTTTTTTACCCTTTTTTACCCTTTTTCTCAAAGATCTCCTGATCCAATTGCAAAAAAATTAGCACCATTCGATTCAGCGTCGTCGAGTTACCATTATATCAAGTTTTTGGCCAAGAAACACAATTAGCTCAGTTTTTCTTTAGTTGACCGGAAAGACATTTTTCGGAGCAAAGGCTCCGTACAGCAGCGTCACTTCCACGGAGCACACTCCCGTAGCGAAAGGATTAATAAGTTCGGCCAGCGACAAGGGACAAGGAGGTTCTGCACGTGGCCAGAATTATCCTGATTTGTACGGATTCTTCTTCAACGTTTCAACCAGGGTTTTTATGCTGAAAGGCTTTTCCCTGACGAGTCAAATAAAGCGTACTTTTTAGTACTGACTGGGCTCAAATATATTTGTTGTTGGTGTTTTATTTTCCTATCCTTCTTCCTATTAATAAACAGTCTCGATATCACCCGTGAGGGCATTTTTCGATTCACTACAATCCACTGGAGTACCGATTAAGGCATCGGTCGCATCAACAGTTATCATCGGTTTATCCATGTTGTATGAGATTGATCCATGAAAATTTAAGAAAAGATCATCATCTTAAACATGGAGCACGTCTATAGTACATTTTACTTTTAAAAAATAATGGCGTTTCTCTTCGAGGTGTTATGCGTTTGTGGAAAGAATAATTTACAAAAAAAAATGAGTATAACAAAGTTTGCAAAAGATTATGCATATCGATTACAATATTTATATGGCGAATATAACGTACACAAACATTACAGCTGTCATTCATGTTAAAAGATTATAAATGTGGATGTAAACTTAACAGGATGTAATGGTTGTCCATTCAAGACTATAACAAATGTAGCACTTAGAGAAAAATTAACCGAGTATCCGTTTGAATTTTCAGATATTGAAAATATTATAATGTTATCATCATCGCAAAATTATCAAAGAGCAAGAATGAAATGTAAAGAAGCCCCAAGGCAATCATCTTACAAATGAATCATTTTATTCTCATGCAGAATATTATACTCATAATGGATGTAACAGAGTAGTGATGATTTATCTTAATTGTTCGGCGATATTTACGGTGTTTCAGGTGTTTATATTGCGCGCGGAATAGGATAGGCGGCGTAGGCGTTAATAAGGTTGCGAGGGCGCGCAAGGGCTGTTGAAATGCATGCTGGCGCGCCTTATCATGCGAGAGGCATGAAAGAACGCCTTGACGTGTGTGGAGGGGATAGGATGCGTTGGGCTTTGTGCACGCATCTTATTGTCATTCTGGCCTTTATTCTGGTTTGAGTAGAAAAGCTGTGCGTTTCTAATACGAGCATTACGCCATTTTGTCCTTTACTCTAGACCACGAAGCTAGAGCGTGCGGGAGTTAGTGAAGAATGTGTGGAGTTGTGAGAGCAAGAGTCAAAAGGGGGTTGTCTGGTGTCTTGCCACCAAAGATGGGAGTTGACTGGTGTCTTGCCACCAAAGAAGGGAGTTTTCTGGTGTCTTGCCACCAACAAAATTGTAGTCGGGCAGTTGTAGCGAAAGATCTGCAACGTGTCGCCAGACTACCAACGAGGGAAGGGTTGTAGCCGCCGAGGCTACAACCGGTCACTTGCACCAATACTGGCTACCTACGTGGGACGAGGTTGTGGCCAGACAGGCTATCGTTAGGTGACTGTATTGCGTTGTGCGATAAGAAATAGCGTGCGTTCGGTTATCGCTTTGCGGCGGAAGCGTAAGGTAAGAGAGCTCTCTAGCGTGCGACCAAAAGGTACCTCGCGCCGTTATTTTACTAATATATTTTCTTTCAGCCTTTTGCTTGTCATTATTCGTTATACTAATTTTCGTTAAATAAAGCGTTCTCTTGCCCCGGCTTTTCTCTCAATTCCGTGAGAGTTTTTATGCCGAGGCAAGCAGCTCTGTGCCGCGTAAAACTGTCTCATTTATTTATCCATCCTGCCCCCTATCTCACTCATTCCAGCGTTAAATCTTCTTTTTTTGAACTCATTGGATGATTCTCGACCATTTTCGGTCACATATTTAAATGCTAAAAACAATTGTAATTCATCTAATATGTTGAGTTTATGATAATATTGATATTATATATGTTATGTTATTGGATTTACGACATAAACTTACTTGTTCAATTTTTATGAAGATCTTACTCAAAAGATAAAAATTTTGTTTATACGATATCTTTTTTATGATTTCCAATAAATGTTTTTATTTTCGTGACAATTCTTTTCCATTCGTTTCCAAGGTTCAAGGTTTTTATCGAAATAATTATGAAATCTTATCTGGTCATAATATGCCTTCAATATCTTCAGTTTTCTATGATATACTTGAATAACATATTGTTATCTGAAATTTGTTGATATTAACGAAAAGCTCCAATTATACTTAAGGCAAGCATTGAAAAAAAAAAATGCTGAAAACTCAACCCATAAAATGCTAGAATGGTATAACTCGATTCCAAATTGTAATATTCGATTGGCATTTTATTAAATGCCATGGAAAAATAGAAAGAGAAAAATATCCATTTCTTTTCTCACTCGCACTCGCATTCAGGACCTAGGGATCCCAAAATAACATACACTAGCCCGCTCGTGTGTAAAAACCAAAGAAGAAGCGGGATTTGTCCCCCATTCTTACAATCACGTTTTACCAACATTTCTCGCTTAATTTTGCACATACAAAGATACATTTTAAAACAATTTTTATATATTTTTCAATTCTCTGCAATTTTTGTTTGCAACTTTTTGCAATGAAATGCCTAGATTCTAAGATACTGCTATTTTTTACCCTTTTTCTCGGAAATGATCAATCCAATTGCAAAAAATTTAGCATTATTCGATTAAGCGTCATCGAATTACCATTACATCAAAAATTTCCACACTTGTCTGAAAAAGTGAAAGTTTGCCTTCTTATGACTGGCCTATATAGCGCGTTTGATTTCCGATCATGCGGTTACGGGTCTGTGCTATGAACCGGGAGAGGGGATGTAGTATTTACCGAAGTACCGGTTTTTCGTATCTATCGTTCCTACTGACGTCACGGCGTCTTTGTTGCCCAGTCGATTGTTTCGGAAGAATGTATCGTTGCTAAGTAACGTAGGCGCCGAAAACGTAATCGCCCTTTGTCCGAGAACAAAGCGATTTCAGAAACTGAGAATAACTATTTTACTAATATATATTACTTCGGATGAATTTAGAAATGGAATTATACAAGTCGATTCCGAGTTTAATATAATAGTTTGGTGAGGAGGAGGAGAGAAATGAATAATTATATTAAAAATTGCAAATTTCTATGGTGTTCGAAGACGCAGTTTCATGTAAAATATCTATTAATGCTTAAAAGTGGATACGCATAAGCGCACGCACAAATGATTGTATCTACTTATCTACTATTTCGAATCCTTTGTGATGACCATTTAAACTGGGCAGCGTGAATGTTCAGGAACTAGATGTTCTCAACTTCGTTGTTCTCGAATCCGTTGTTCTCAGTGTAAAGATGTCGGATACATAGAGTCGTTTAAACCAGAAATCAGTAATTTACACCTCACAGGAGGCACCAAAATGTATTTGCCAAAATTCCTTCAACATGAAATCCTCTGGCGATTGGGTTGAGCTAATTGTGAGGAAAAGATGAAAGTCTTAATAAAAATAAATAAAAAAACTCATAGTTGAGCCAATAGAAAGAGCAATACTTTATTAACTCGTTAGAGAAAAGCCTTGCAGCATAAAAACCCTAGTTGATTTTAAGCTACATGTTAATGGCGACCAACTACGGACAACGAACGTGGTATACCTCTCGCTCTCGTTAATAGCGGATGGATAATCCGGATGGATAATTCGGTTGAAATAGTAAAAAAGGTATCTCACCGTTCGTTATCGCCTCTGCGTTTCGTTACCGTTCGTTAATTATCGCCTCCGCGGTCTGCCATCGTCTCTGCGATATACTCTAAGATATGATCGTCCGAATCCGTAAGCTCTTTCTTCTTATAATAATGCGCTCGATCGTTGTCTCCAACGTGTCGTCGTAGTCGTCCAGCGGAAGAATGAACCGAGTGTTTTCTGTAATAGTCCGGTCAATTTAGACATAAAAAGAGTGGTCAAGTTACAAAAATTGCCGGAAAGCCAAATTTTGGTGGAGAGCTGTAGTTTACCATTACAAATAAAGTCTAAAAAGTCCCCATCGATTGTATGTGTGCGTCAAAAGTTATTCAAGGTCAAAGGTCGAAATTTTAGGTTTTTTGGATTTTGCTTAAAAACGGTAAGTTTTATCAAAAAAAACTTTAAACCAAAGTTGTAGATCTTAAAATTCTCTACAAAAATGGTCTTAACAATTTCTTTCCTAAGAGTTACCATTCCTGAGATATCGCGATTCTAAGAGTCACATTATACATGATATGCACACATTTCCGCACCACCAGTGAGGTAGTGTACTTGGCGCGTTCTTTTTGAGTATGAATTAGCCCCTTACCCCTTATCACTTTTCGATGCAGGTGGAATGCGTAAAACAACAAAGTCAGCAATTTACAATTGCTTTCAATCAGTCAATACTGAGGTTGATCGTACAAACGCTACTTACATTATTGATGGAGGATACCTACTACTTCACGTTGTGTGGGATCGAGAAGAAACCTTTAGCGTTATTTTTAATAAATATGTTCAGTATCTACGCACACATTATGGGCTTACAGTGACGGTAGTATTTGACGGCTACAGTGACTCGACAAAGAATATTAAAGCTGCAGAACAACGTCGTCGAACTACAAAAACATCATCAGGTTCCGAGATTATCTTTGATGAAATTATGACAGTTCCAGAGAATCAACAACAATTTTTCACTAACATTAATAATAAATCTCGTTTCATTTCCATGTTAAGTAACAAATTACCAGCTGCGAATATTGCAGTTAAACAAGCTAAAAATGATGCAGATGTCCTCATAATTGAAACAGCAATTGAAAAATTTGATGCAACAAACACAACAATTGTAGTTGGTGAAGATGTTGATTTGTTAGTACTACTTACTGCAAGGACTCCAATGGATAAAATTATTTATTTTCTGAAACCTGGAAGGGCTCAACAGAGAACAGAAATATATTCTTCAAAAAGTTTATCTGCTTATCCCAAATTTCAAAACTATATTTTATTTTTACATGCGATAACCGGCTGCGACACTTCGTCAGCAATGTACAGAAGAGGCAAAACGTCAGTATTTAAATTATTTGAAAAAAATGATTTGACTAACTGCGCTAAAGTATTTACAAAAATTGATTCCACACCTCAAACAATAATTACGGAAGGAATTCGCTTTCTTCTTGCGGTTTATGGAGCTCCAAAAAAAATCACTTGCATTAATAAATACCGAAACTTAACTTTTGTAAAAAATACGCGAAACAAGAAACAAATACAACTATCATGTCTTCCTCCCAAATCGGCATCTGCTATTCAACACTTGTATCGAGTATACTATCAAGTTCAAACATGGCTAGACAATCAACTGAATCCAGAAGACTGGGGTTGGAAATTGATAGATAATACTCTGGAACCGATTAAAACTTTACTCCCACCTGCTCCAGAAAAACTCCTCAACACAATTTTTTGCAATTGCAAAAAAGGCTGTACTGCTAAATGTGGCTGTAAAAAAATCGGGTTGCAGTGTACTAGCGTGTACCAATTGCCAAGGTCAGTCTTGCTCAAATGTCCAGTTGAAAACAATAGAGGAAGATTCCTGTGATTTTAATGAAGAGACCAATGACTCAGCCACATTTGAAGAATTTATGAACATCCAGCAAGAGGAAGAGGAAGAAGAAGAAATCGAAGAAGATATGATTGTTGAAGTAGACTTTCATGAGTATGAATCTGATTAAAATATCTAAAGAAATCCAAACAATAGTGAACCCATTAATCAATAGCAATATCAATAATACTGTAATATCTAGAACTTGACGGTTATTGCTCGCTTAAATTATCCTAAAATTTTTATGACAATTAGTAGAATAGGCCTACAGGGGAAACTACGGTAAAAAAAACGCGCAAAGTACACTACCTCACTGGTGGTGCGGAAATGTGTGCATATCATGTTTAATGTGACTCTTAGAATCGCGATATCTCAAGAATGGTAACTCTTAGGAAAGAAATCGTTAAAACCATTTTTGTAGAGAATTTTAAGATCTACAACTTTGGTTTGAAGTTTTTTTTGATAAAACTTACCGTTTTTAAGCAAAATCCAAAAAACCTAAAATTTCGACCTTTGACCTTGAATAACTTTTGACGCACACATACAATCGATGGGGACTTTTCAGATTTTATTTATAATGGTAAACTACAGCTCTCCACCAAAATTTGGCTTTCCGGCAATTTTTGTAACTTCAAATGTCTAAATTGACCGGACTATAATGAGCTCAGCTGGACATACGCACTCAAAATCTGAGTGGTGGGGGGTGCGAACGCTAGCGCCTAGTAACTTCCTATCGGACTAGGGGCGCATATTACAAACACTGGTTTCCCGTTTACGATGAATTCCGATCGTACGACGTATATACCTTCTTTTTTTGTGCAGAGTGAAATTATCTTCGTTTTCTCTCTCAGAATCATTTTCGGAATCAGTTAATCCATTCAAAAATAGAATTCTTTTTAAACTCCGTCCTGACATTCTAAGAACGGTGCAAATAAAAATTAAAAAACAAATTTTACGCAAACCTACAACTTAAATATTTAGATAAACGTTTTTAACCCCTGAATTTACCTCAATTGTAAAAGAAGACAATAATCTTTTCAACCTATATGTTGTCCGACTTATATCGGTTCAAGAGAGATCTTATACTATAATCCTTGTTTTCTATTATAGTTTTGTGCCTTACAAATACTTCACCATCTAATAGAAAAAAATTGAAGACACTTATTTCGTATGCCGAATATGTTTTTAGCAGAGAGAGAAAATTTAGTTCAGTACGAGTTATTTTTTTTTTTTTATTAACTCCATACATCTTTACAATTTGTCCGAAGACATTTGGTAAATTGTTATATAAGGAAAAAAGGTAGCACGTGGACGGTCTCTCCAATGAGATATCGTCGCTATTATTTTTATTTCATTTTG
>JACGWG010000209.1:7935-36379 GCA_023678865.1 Polistes exclamans | reverse complement strand
TAAAAACGTTGTTGACAAGTAAAGAGAAAACAAGAAATAGAAAAAGAGAAGGAAGAATAAGAATAAGAATAAGAATAAGAAGAAGAAGAAGAGAATAAAAAAAAAAGAAAAAGAAAAGAAATGAAATATCTTGTTATCTCTTTACAAATAAGGAGTTGGTTGACGATTAAGGATACATTATGTAAGCTAATGGGGGCAAGGAAGAATTTTATTTGACGTTTGCGCAACACACCTAATCTTTCTTTCTCACCTATACTAGATTATTTTCTAACTGCTCTGATGGTGGTATCTTTTTTTTTTTTCTTTTTCTTTTTTATTTGAATCGATAACACTTTCAATCAAATCGTCTCATTTATTCGCTATTCGTTCGATCACACACACTGTTAGATTAAATTTATGCGTAGAGAAAAAATTCTAGAATGGAAAGATATTGAAAAATGATTTAAATTAATAAATAATGAAAGAAAAAAAGAGGTAATTGACCTGTTGGAATTTTATCGATATATCTAATCACTCAAATTATTCTTATTAATATAATTATATATTCTATTTATTATTATTATTGTTATTACTATTTTTATAACTATTATCGTCTTCGTGGACGTCAGAAGAGAGAGAGAGAGAGAGAGAGAGAGAGAGAAAAAAAAGAAGAAAAAAAAATGTCAAGGTCGTAATACGTCGTGGTTAATATAAATGAGAAATTCATCAATATATAAAAAGTAAAAAAGAAAGATAAATAATATAAAAATCGTATTTTTGTCTCGTAATCATTATTTTCATTAACAAATGGTACTAATTTTGTATGTTATGTCATAAAAAGAAAGGAGCCCGCTTCGTCATGTTGTATAACGATCATGCTATTTCTTTTTTTCTTTAACAAATTAGCACGCATTTTGCACATATTATGTAATTTTATGTTTGATAAGGAAAGCTAATCGATTTCTGTTAAATTCGATTACACGAAATACGAGATATCCGAAATATATTTTATATATGTATGAATGTGTGTGTGTGTATGTGTGTATGTATGTTTTATTTTTCGATGAATAACCTACGTTCAATAATTCACCTGTTATCATCAATCTTATCGCACGCGCATATATATATATATACACATGTGTATGTATATTATTGTATCATTATAACTGATGCATTAAAACAAATGAATTTTTTGCCCCGAAAACTTGACACAAAAAGAAATAAAGAGAGAGAGATAGATAGATAGAAATAAAGAGATTAAAAAAATAAGATAGATAGAGAGAGAGAGAGAGAGAGAGAAAGATAAAGAAATTTATTACGAGATTTTGATCTAATCGATATGAGTAAAGGAGAGAGAAAAAAAGTAATTAAAAAAAAAAAAGAAAAAAAAAGAATATTAACTCGAAATCAAACAAATAAGTAAAATTAACTTCTCCCAATTTTTTTTTTTTTTCGTTCTGTTTTTTCTTTTAAATTCATATTTTATGTATATCGATAACATTATATTAAAAATATATATATATATATATTGGTACAAGTATCGTTCATAATTGATGTTACAATGATTTCTATTCTTTAGTATTCTCTTATTTTTTAATTTTTTCATTGGATAATCTTTTTTCTATTTTGTTTTTATATTAGCAAAAATGTTGGTTACTTTGTAAAAAAATAAATCGTTGATGTTTCATTCTTTTATCTTTTATCTTCTTCTTCTTCTTCTTTTTCTTGTTTTACATACACAAATATCACGAAGATTAATTTTGATGAAATAATTATTATTTTAGTATCTCAATTTCTCGATAATATCTTTTCAACGAATATAAATATCAAACAAAACATAATCGATCTCTTTCTACCTCCACCCCCCCCCTTCTTCCTTCACCATCACCTCCTCCTCCTCCTCCTTTCGAATGATATAATCGTATTGAATTTATTTTCAAAAATAAACACACTCTCCCTTTAAGAAATATTATTTATACGTAGATCATATAATTAACGTAATCGTTCGATGAAATTAACGGAGTAATATAATTGATCAAAATAAAAATTGATCATTTAAACGCGGGACGATGAATTAATATCTATAAAAAAACAATGAAAAAAAAAAAAAGTGTATATATAAATAATCTTATTAAACGTATCTATATCAATATCACACATCTCTCGGTATCTATCAATCGAATGAACAATAATTAATTAATTATATATATATATATACATAAGAAAATTAATTATTATATATACATAAGTTAATAATATTACAAACAATTATTTCATTATAAAAGTGTATATGAAGTTTATATGAGAAAAGTCTGTATGATATCTAATAAATAATTTATATATAAACGTACATATTTCTAATAATGATTAATACCAAATAATACTATACACATAACACGTGTACAAATATATATATATATATATATATATATATATATATATATATAAACGATGATTAATAAAATCATTTATATATAATTATATGAAAATAAATGATATCTTTTAATGTATACACATAAGTGTATAATAAAATAAATAATCAATTAAAATGGTATACGTAATAACAATAACAAAACCAACATTAACAACAACAACAACAACAATCATAACAATAATAATAAAAATGGTAATAAATAATATGTAAAATGAATTAGATACGTAAAGTTATCGTATTTAACGCTCGGTTAAAAGGTATATAATATACTATCTCTATCTCTCTCTCTCTCTCTCTCTCTTTTTTTCCCTCCTCCTGCAACACCTCGCAGCTATAATAGTCTAGGTAGTTCTAGCGTAGGCTCGCCTAGCCCACAACACAGTTTACTATGTAGGTCATGGCTGGTGCATTCAGCGAACGCGCACTGCTCTTCCTCTATGCACCATGTTCTCTCACATACCTATAGTAAGATTCTTTGTATATATATATATATACTTTATATATATATATATATGTATGTACATACGTATATATGTCTGTGTGTGTGTATGTTTGTACGCTACCACCGATCGAGAACGCCTCGTTCTTCTCTATCTTACATCTAACGGGTGTTAACATTCTTCTAATCATACCTAACACACATTTCTATAATTGTTATACAGTAATTATGATATATTAATTTAATATATAAATATATATGTTTGTTGAGAAGTTGAGGAACTGTGTAAAAGGAAGAGGATAGTGAAAAATGGGAGGGAAGATGAGTGAGATTTAATTAGTTATAGGTATAGATAGTTTGATTTTAAATTTGTTGATAAATATTGATAGAAAAGGGGTGAGTAGAGTATAAATCAAAGATGTTAGATAAATATAAGTAAAGTAATAATAAGACATTGTAAAAAAAAACTTTGTAAATTATGCAATAAAAACTTGATTATATATATATATGTTTGTTTGTGATAATTAATTAAATGATATAAAACGTAAAAATTAATTTTATACATTGTCACGAGATTATCACACATGGTCATTATTTTTTATTATAATATTCAAATTAGAAATAATATTTAACAAAAAGAAAAATAGAAGAAGGAATTCTTACGATAGGAAAAAAATATAAAGAAAAGAAGATCGAGCAAGTAAGCGTTGGACACACGAAAATTAATAATTATAATAATAATAAAAATAAAAAGAGAGAGTAAAGAGAAAAATTCACGATGAAGAGGAACACTAACTATATTAAAAAAATCAAATTTGAATATATTATCAAATTCTCGATGGTTCGAAAAAAAAAATTGCACAAAAAGAAAACTAATACGTTTCTCGTGATGAAAGAAAAGGATGAAAAGAAGAAGAAAGATAAATAAAAAATAAAAAAAAAAGGAGGTCGAGCAAAAGTATTATTAAGCGTTGATAGAGTTATAAGAAGTTACAGTCAGAGTAGTTGGCAAAGTAGATTGAACATCTTTTAAAATGCTTAGGGACACCCGTTAGACGAAGGTAAACGTCTCCGTGCCAACGTTCCAATAACCACCCGTAAGCACAAGGACAGTCTATCCCAGTTTTCCTATTGCGACCGCCTACGGCACGTCCTTCACCCCCTCTTCCTCCCCCCACCCCATTCTCCTCCTTCCTCCACCCATTCCCCTTTCCCCTAGCCCCCTACCCTACCCCTTTCCCTTTCCTCCGTTCCTCCCACTTTCCCACCTTCTTACCCCGTGCCCAGTACTAACTCTACTCTACTATTACTATTACTATTATACTATTACTATCACTATCGTTTGGTTAAATTCACCTCGTGATTTTCTCTTCCGGACCGTTCGGCATGGGAAAATCGATCATTCCTCTTTATTTATGTGTTAGTAAATTGTATCACATTGTTTGTATATATCGCGTGTACGTGTAGATGCACGTATAGGTATGTATAAGTATTTGTGGATGTGTGTGTTTGTTTCTATCGCAGAGTGTAACTCCATCCTCCCCTTAAACAAGAGAAAATTCGTGAGGCGTGAGTGAATCTTGCCTCGATGACACGACCAAGGGTTTTAGGGTTTGTCAACCCTCTCTATGTATGTGTATGTATGTATGTATGTGTTCTCTCTCAAAGGTATTAAAGGTGATCGATTTAAAAATAAAATAGAGAGAGAAAGAAAAGAAATTTAGTGAAAGTGAGATAATAGAAAAGTGGATAGATACTTATGAATAATTTAATTATCAAAAATAAAATAAAAATAAAAGGAAATAAGGAAAGGAGAATGTGTGTCGAATGTAAGATTTTGTTTGTTGGGTACGTGAAATAAGTAGGATGTGGGTTAGGACGAAGGGTTGGATATTTCGTTGCGCATGATTTTTTTTCTCCCTTCCTTTTCTCATCACTTCTTCTCTTCTTTTTCTTTCTTTCTTTCTTTCTTTCTTTCTTTCTCTTACTCTTCAAGGATACACAATGGAGGATAGGGTGTGTGTGGGAGAGATTTACCGTGCCGACGGCTTCCCTTCGGAGGGTCGGAATGTAGGTCAGTTTCGTGAACACGCGCGTTCGGAAGGTAATTTTAAATCGATCAACTTTTACCCCCCCGAACACAAGAGAAGTTTTATTTTCTTCGATGTTCGATGACGACGACGACGACGACAACAACGAAGACGACGATGATGATGATGATTTTAAATCCGATTTTTGTTATAATTAAATTAATGAATTTTTTAATTTTGTTCATTAACGATTTTAAATTATCAGAACAGATTGTTTCTATCGTTCTCTCTACTTCTTCTGTTTTAATATGAAAGTAATGGAAAATTCATTTCTTTTTTTATACAAATTTTTATTTTCATTAATTATAAATAAAACATTATTGTGTGTTGCGTATTTTATCGATATTTTCTAATAATAATAATACTAATAATCTTTTCCTATATACATTTGTCCTTGTATCATTAATTTTGATACATCACGTATATTTATTAAATATTATCTAAATAATTATAATATATTCAAAAATTAATAATTATATATGAAATAGTATAATATATTACGAGTTAAATATCTGTAATATTAATAATCATATTAAGAAATCCTATACGACAAAACATTATGAATAATTTTCTTATTAAGTTTTCAAATCACAAAATAACTATATATACATTAATAATAATTAATATATACTATTTATCTCGAAAGATTATATATTCCTTGCATCTCTCATTTATACATACATACATACATACATACATAAATATCATAACTAAAGAAAAAAAAAATGATAAAACCAACTTAAGAATACAAATTAACTCGTATGTCTAGGTAGGTATCGTAAATTCACTCGTTTGTTGTAAGTTCAGGAAAAAGAATGAAAGAGAGAGAGAGAGAGAGAAAGAAGAAAAAGAAGAAAAAGAAGAAAAAAAAGAAGAAATTGTTTGATGACCAATGGGGGTAAGAGGATGATAGGTAGGTGCGAAGAAGGGTGGCAAGAGAGACGTAACTCACATCAGACAGGAAGTTAGTCCTTCCTTCCTCGGCGGGCCAATATCCTGAATTACAATGAGCCCGACATGATGTCTGTGTGTGTATGTAAGAGAGAAAGAGATAGTTTCCTCGAAGCATTAGCTATTTAAATACAAACACGTTCGTTGTTGCGCGTCTAACTAAGAAATGACGACGATCATCACACACTAAGAAGACAAACCACCACCATCACCATCACCATCACCACCACACCATATTCAGTTTTCGTATCATATATGTTGCATTGATAGAGATAGAAAGAAGTGAAGAAAAAATTCCGAAATGATTCGATGACTCGGAATCTCACCAATATGGCGATCCTCCTCCTGGCTGCCAGGATATGCGTTCGAATCAATGCAAATGTATTTCGAGTTAGATTATTGTTTCGAATATGTGAAAGCACTGTTATATGAATTATAAGATAGAGAGAAAGATAGAGAAAGAGAGAGAGAGAATTATATACATCGGGTTAATCGAATAAGTAACAATGTTAAGTTATGAATAAACAATTGCGGTATATTATTTCAATATTAATTAACCTGTAACACATTCTATATTTTATTAATCAAATTCATTTATATATATGTATATTATATTATTTTATTATTATTATTTTATTTTGTTAAATATATAAATAAAATAAAAGTGATCGCATAGAAATAGAATTGAAATTATTTAAACATTTGTATTGGGGTTTTTTTTTTTGTCTAACAATAAGCACGAAATTTCTACTAGTATTATATAATTAATACGAACGATTTAGATCTATCGAATAAAACATTCATTATAAAAGGTTATATTAGAGTCAATCAACGATAAGAACGATAAATTTGTAATAAGATTGTAAATTCGTAATAGGAAGTGAAAGAGAATATATATATATCTAACACACAAATAAAATAAATCTTTCCTCTTTAACTTCGTATTATCGAATACTATTTTTCCTCTATTCTTTTTCTTCTTCTTCATCTTCTTCTTCCCTTATTTTTTTTTCTCGTTTATACTTTTTTTTCTTTTTTTTTTTCTAGACGATCGAACGATCTTCATTTCCTGATTAACCAGCCTTATTCGTACTTTGAACGAGAACACCGAGACCGGAAGTAATCCGTCTTCCTCTTCGTCGGGTTACTCTCTTGCAAAAGAGAGAAAAAGAAAAAGAAAGAAAGAGTGAGAGAGAGAGAGAGAGAGAGAGAGAGAACGTCCGCTCGAATTCGCGAGGAGTGTGATTTAAAGGCTCGAATTATACCCCTCCCTCCCTCCCCATTCCACTAATCCTTCCTCTCACTCGTTCTTCTTGCTAACCATTAAGTATTACGTTCCTCACCCCAGCCCCTGTTCCCCCGTTCCAAACTCGACTCACTTATTCCTCTTTCCCGTCGTTCCTCTTTCCTTTAACTCTCGCATCTCGTCTTTCGACACTTTTAATTTACTTCCTTGCGTACCCCCACTCCTTCCCCACCTTCAACAAGAAACCTATCTTATCTGATTATAGGTATTTTTTATTCCTTTTTAGATCATTTATGAACGTTTAATATTTTTTTGTATATGTAAATGATTAAGTTGTTAGTTATAGATCATTTGAATTAAGATTTATTTGTGAATATTTTCTATTTTATATTGGTTAATTTAATGTAATTATATATATATATGTTATAACAAAGTAGGCCGCCATTTTTCTGGACGTAATTTATTATATTCTTTTTTTAATGATCTTTAATATCGACAATGTATAATATTTAAATTTTCGATAAAATATTTGGAAACACATATTTTGAAATTTATAGGTTATGTGTCATTTTATTAGACGGCCATTTTTACGGACAAACGACGATACGTCCTAGTTTTACATAACCCGTTTAAAAGAATCGAGTATTTTAAAAATGTAATTCTCGCGTCAGTTATAATTGACATATTTCGATTAATAATATAATAATTCGATCATTTCGGTCATCGTTAAATCGATTCCCTTTTCCAAATTTTATATGAGAAATCGACGCCATTTAATCAACATGGCGGTCGTCTCGTAATAATGGCGATAAAAAAAGAAAATGAAGTTCGATGCTAACTTCAGTAACCAATAAACGCTTGTATCGAGATGATTTTGTGTTTCACACGATCGTTGAAAGTAAAAAAGAAGGAAGGAAGGAAGGTAGAAAGAAAAAAATGAAAATGGCGTAAGAGAATAAAAGGAAAGAATCCATTACGTCTTCCATTTTGTTTTCTTTGATCTTTTGTTCGCGTTATATAAAAGATAGATTATGGTGGCCAGCTACCGTTTCAGATCGTAAAACATGAGTTTATAATCTCCGTTAAAGCTACCTGTAACGTACCAAAAGGCTACCACCTATTTTGTTACCTGTTTTGTTACCTGTAAAAAAAAACCGTGAAAGCTTTTCCCAAAATGTGTTTTTCAAGTTTTCGAGAGAATAAAGGAAACTATAGTAGAGATCCGCAAAAGTCAATGGTTACATGCCGTGTTCAGAAGTCAACAGTAAAGAGACCTTCTCCTTTGCATGTGTTTTGCTTATGGGAAACCTTTCCAGCCTCTTTCTTCTCTTTATTTATTTTCTTATTTCATAACTTATTTCTACGCTACTTTCTTACGATTTTTCTCATACATATACACCATTCTACTTTTCCTACTTCTCCCCATTCGTACAAAATTGTTCCTACATTCCACATTTACCTTTTCCCTTATGGAAGAGAAGAGTAAAAGAGAAATACGAACAATAGTACAATCCTTATTTATATATTCTTCCTGCGTATCCATGACATCAAAAAAAAAAAATTGAACATTCTAGGAAAAAGGGTTCCTCTCGGAAAATAATAATAATAAGAGTAAAACCTTTTTCCTCTTTACAAAATAGTAAATTGAATTTTGTTCCCTTTACTTCGCGTTATTGTTTCGTTTCTTACCAACTTTCTAATGGTTCTAAATTAATAGAAACGTAGGGGGTAGGGAAGTTGGGAAAGGCCAGGAACATCTTTGTATTTGGGAATAATTTATTGCGATCTAGATTTTGAAACGTTAAGAATAATTTCACTTTTTCTCTCTCTCCTCGAAATCAACACGAACTTTTGAAAACGTCAAAAGGATGCACAGATTTTTTCTTTCTTTCTTCTTCTTTTCTCTTTTTTTCACACTGTCTCTTATCCTCTTTCAAAGAAAATACAAATCGAAGAAACAGTTTGTCCTACTTTGCACCGATTCCCGGTTCAATCTTTTCTTTCCTATTTTTTTTTTTTTCTTTTTTTCTCTTTCTTTTTCATTTCCTTTCGTGAGTAATTCGAGAAAGGGAGAAAATATCCTTGGTGGTGAAATGAAGGTGAAAGTTTTTTTTAACAAGAAAAATATCTTTCTTTTTTTGTATATATATATATATGTATATCTGTGCCCTAGAAATAGCGCACATGGAAAAAGTATTGTCCATTTGACTAGAAATGCATAAGGCATCTTCTTCTTCTTCTTCTTCTACTTCTATCTATACCACATTAAAACAACAATGAAAAAGGAGAGTGTGACTAACAAGGAGAATAATGGAATACGTTAGAGAAACAAATTGACCAATAAAAATGTTTTTTTTATTCTCATTCACAAACCATCCCCCCTTCCCCACCCTCTGCCCCTCATTTTTCTTTTCCCTCTAATGCGATTGATTGGAAATAATTAATTACTTTCTTTTCTTTTTTTTTTTCTTTTTTCTTCCTTTTTTCGTTATCCATTATTTCACGGTAAGAGGTCAAATCTTTTACACAATCGTTTCGTATAAAAAAAAGAAAAGAAAAAAAAATGAAAAGGGACTGCCCGTAGGGAGGATAGGTATATCTTTCTTCGTCCACGTGCCGAAGGGTTGAATAGCGTGTCATTGTTAAAGAGGGGGTGTAGGAGTAGTTATTCTAAATGGAACTACAAAACGAAGAATTTTAATAGTACCTTGTCGCATATCCTTGATACATATCTAGTATAAGTGTGAATGAATGAATGAATGATGTGTATGCGTGAATGTATGTATATGTGTGTATACGTTAGTTTGATAAATGATGTACTTGATTTGTACAATTGGTTTTGTTTAATTTGACTTTTCTTACTTTCGATAGAGTATCCGAAATTTTTTTTTTTAAATTAAATTATCATCGTGTAATAGAATAAAAAAAAATGTTGCGATTAATACGATCGGAAATTGAATATAAAATGATACACGGAAGTAATTTTGATTTTTACGTCGAACAATTTCAAAGACTTTTATTCGCGAATAGAATAAGAATAAGAAGAAGAAGAAGAAGAAGAAGATGAAAGAAGGAAAGAAGGAAGGAAGGAAACTATTCTCGTGTCGAGAGGGTTCCTCTCTTTCTCTCTTTCTCTCTCTCTTTAAGCAAAACGACTTATCCGACGTGTCGGACGCTTCCGTCGTTGCGTGGCTTCGCAAAAGCTCGCGGAAAAAGAACAAGAGCTATAAATAAAGTGAGGTGAGGGAGCAGAAAACGGATTCCACGTAAGAAAAGAAAGATAAAGAGAGAAAGAGAGAAATAGAGAGAAAGAGAGAGAGACAGATAGATAGATGGAAAGATAGAAAGTTAAAAGTTGAGACTGCTCGAAGAAGAAGAAGAAAAAGCTTTCATTTTGTAGGGGTTGAGGTAGGTCGTTTAAAGACATTTTCTTAGCGCGCGTATATAAAAATAAACCCCAACAAAAATTATAGAAGATAAGAGTGAATTAAACAAAATGATATAAATAAAAGAGAAGAGAGAAAATGAAAAAAAAAAAAGAACAAAAAATATCAAAAATAATCAAACGAAATTAAATCGGTAACAAATAGACACACGCACGCACGCACGCATTCACGCAAGCGCATGTATAAAGAAAAAATATTATAAAATAAAAATATATAACGTGTTGAGGAAAGAGACAGGATACGTCGTATAACAATGTAAGAAATAAAAAAAGTAGAGAAATAGATGAATCAAAAGAAAGAGAGAGGGGAAAGAATAAAATTAACACGTACGTATGAAAGTTAAAGAAAATTTGAAAAATTTTGATTAGAGTGTGAAAACAAATCAAAAGAAAGAATGATAGATAGATAGTAAGAAAGAAATAATGATTTATGTTTGAAGAATCATTCGAACGCGAACGAGTATAGTATAATAATCACTTTCAACGTTAGCTTTCGAGTTAAGTTTCTTGGTGGAGGCAAGCTGGAAGAAACGACCTTCGCAAAGTGGATTCTCTTGCGTAATATTTTTATCGGCCCGAAATTACGTGCTGTTATTTCTCTCTCTCTCTCTCTCTCTCTCTCTCTCTCTCCCTTTCTCTCTCTTTCTCTGTCTGTCTGTCTGTTTGTCCGTTTCATTCGTTCTCTTTTTAAAAAAGAATATGCGTGTACGTATGTAAGTAAGTGTGTGCGTTCAACGACGTGTGAACGAGATTCGCGAAACGGTACGCGAGTAGGTGCCGTAAATTTTCTCGCCTCGTTGAACGGTCCTTCTCCCCCCTTTCACCCCTTTCCCTCCTTCTTCCTCCTCATCCTCCACCACCACCCTCCACCTACCTTTTAGTAACCATCCCTTCCTCTTTCTTTTTCCTATCCTTCTTCGTCATCTTCCACTTATCTGTTATCTTTCTCTCTCTCTCTCTCTCTCTCTCTCTCTCTTATTTATATATATATATGTAATTTTTTTTTTCCTTTTTCTTTTTTAGGCTCGTTAAATATCACTTTTGCCAAATTCGTTTCCTGTTTGTTTAATTCTACGTTCTCAATATTTGTCCAATCGATTTTATACACACACATATCCCGCTTCAAGTATTTGTTTTTCGCCAATTTTATATTTTTGGGTTACGATAATATAAGTGTAAGAAAGAAATAGAGAAATTTAATAAAAAAAATCTAATACGTAAAAAAGGCACAGAGTATGTATGTGTAAGAGAGAGAGAGAGAGAGAGGAATCAAAGATACGTGGGTGTAGTTGTTATCTTTTCTTATCGCATTTAATAGTATTATTTTTTTTTGTCTTTCGATGGGATCCAACAAGAGTCACGGTTTTTATAAATATATTAATACATTGTATTTGTATTTGTATATATGTGTGCATGTATGTTCGTTTTGTTTTTTTCTTCTTTTTTTCTTTATATCGTTCTGGTGAATTATTCTTTCCGTGTATATACATATATATAGGTAGTGTCGCGTTACGTCTTTTTGTTTTTTGTTGCACATAAATATAATAATAAAAAAATTATCAAGAAGCTATAATATTAAATGCTGACACATACGTGAGAAATAATACGTTAATAGGATTATTAACTAATTTTTCCAAATTTTTCTTATTCTTCCCATCTTCTCTCTCTCTGTCTTTTTTTCCTTTTTTTCTTTTTTTCCTCGTCATCTTCCTCGTATTTCTTTTACACGTTTCGTAAATAATTTTTTCCTACTTCCTCTTTCTATCTCTTTCTAATTCGCGTTTTCCCATTGACGGATATTGTTTCATAATCTTAATGATCTATTATCGATTATTTATATCACATTATTATATTATGAATTTATTTCTTTATCCTATTTACGGATATATACAAATTCATATACGAATAGAGAGAGAGAGAGAGAGAGAGAGAGAGAGTGGATTGAAAAATTAGGTCAGCCTAAACGCGAAGAAACAATTAATTATTACTATTTTTTTTAAATTTTATTTTGAAAACGAACAAGGTACTTTTATTATTTAATTAATTTTATTTTTTCTTTGTAAAATTTCCGACAAAACAAAAACCTTTTTCAACCCATTCATACACGTACGTGAAAAAAATACCATTAATACTTTTGTCTAATTACATTTCGATAATTTATTTTACCTAATACATATAAAAAAAAAAAAAACGAACAGTTATGCAAACAGGAGAGAAGATAAATAAATTTTATTCTTATTATTCGCGCGCAAAAAAAAAATATATAAATAAAAGAAAAAAAAGAAGAAAAATGAGACCTATAAAAGAATAAATGTAAACGATGACCGACCGACGACAGACTATCGAATTGTTAGACGAAAAGAAACCGATAACGTGTGTGAGAATATGTAAAAGGTCGATAGGCTGATTCATTGGTAATTGCTAGAAAACGAGGGAACGAGAGAAAAGTGGTGGGCCGATGGGTAAGAGGGGACGGGTGGCGGGGTGGGAGGAAGAAAAATGTCGGTAAGACGTAACGGGTGCTGAGAACGAGGAAAATTCTTCGTGTTTATGATAATTATCATCGAATATATACTATATATGTCGTTCTTATATACCAATGAAAATATCTCGTATTTTTAGTATTCTATAAAACAATATTTCTCAAATTTGTCCACTTCTAAATATCCCTATATTATAAAATATATATAAAATAAGAAATTATATATTCTATATAAAAATATAAGAGAAACAAATTAGGATATTATAATATTTTTGATCATGTATATTAAATATTATTTTCTATCGAAGATAAAATATAGACACCTTTTTATTTCCTATTAATATTAAATCAAATTAAGTTATACGTAATTTTTTTTTGTTTCAATTAATATTATTGAATTATTCCTTATAATATATAGTTTGTCGAATTAATTATTAACACAAACAATTAATATTGTTATAATATTAAAAGAATATAAAATATAATATATATCGAAAGAAAAAGAAAAACAATTAAAGAAATTAATTTTTAACAAGTATTTTTTTCCAAATAATTTTTCCATTCAAACGTCAAAATGTCATCAATAGAAATTCTTTTTTATCGTAATAATAATAACTCATAAAAAAAACAGTAATAGAGATAACGTTAAACAATCCTAAATATAAGTAAAGTATATTAGAGTATTCAAATAATATTGTTAATTAAATCGAAATGAATATCTAGTGTTATCTAAAAACTCGGAGTATATGATCTATGTACCGTCCTCTTCGAAATTCACCTTCAGACTGGCACGTTATTAATAATGATATTTCTTTTATGAAACATTGTTTATATGATTTTCCGAATGTTGCGCATGTGTGTAGCAAGAATAATATTTGTAATAAATAGAATTTCCTTTTAAGGAAAGTCATATAAACAATAATCAATAAAAAAACATTAGATTACTTTAACAAAGAACAACCAGTTCAAAGTTTTACGGTTTATTTCGAAAATGATTACGATACGTTCGAATTTATAACCAATTATGATCAAATATTATACGTACTATTACTATTGGACAATTTGACAAGCTAAATATTTCATTGATATATTATTTGTGTGTGTGTGTGTGTTATTCGAATTATAATCAAACATATGTAGATTATATTAATCGAACAAAATGAATTATTGTAATAAGAAATATTACAAAACGAAATAGAAAAAAAATGTACTTTTGTATCTTTTAAATAAACTACCGATATTTATTTATTTATCAATAATAATAATAATAATAAATCGATTTGAAAAAATAACCAATGATCTTCCGTAGAAATATAACCGATGAAGCATCTTTCTGCTGTAAAATCTTATGTATGTATGTATGTATGTATGTATATATGTATGTTAGAAAATATCGTTGATAGCTCGAGGCAATCTAAACGTTTAAAGTCAACCAACCAACCTTTCTCTCTAACTCGTCTCTCAGTCGTTAGTCTGAGATGACTTTTTCTTATTCTTATTCTTATTCTTCTTATTCTTATTCCTCTTCATCTTTTTCTTCTTCTACTATTACTATTTCTATTTATTCTTATTCTTATCCTTCTTTATCTTTTTCTAACTTTAAAGATAGTTTCGGTTAACGTTAAGAAACTGAGGTGCGGCTTATTCTGATGACGAATGGAAAGTGAAATGACGAAGATTTCGATTTAAACTTTATTATTTTGTTCTATAAATTCTATTCTATTATCGTTTATATATATATATATATATGTGTAAGAACAATCATTTGTATCGAAATATCAAAATTATGAGTCAACGATTTATATATCATCATCATTCGCGAATCTTTCTAATATTTTTTCTTCTCACCTTCCAACCCCTCCCATTTAAACATTTTTTAAAACAAAATTACGTTTGGTTTTTCATTGAAAAATAAAATAATATTCTATTATGTGGTATCAATTTGAAAAGTAATTTTGTTAATTATTTTTCAATAATCTTCTTATCGATGCATCATCTCTCTCCCACGTTCGAAACAAAATGTAAATATTTATACGTTTAATGAATTACATTCATAATTTTCTATACAATCTCTCGGTAAATACAGATTTTCACGTATTTGTGAATATTATTACGTATATATACCTTCTTGTATTGATTTTATATTTAGTATAAAAAATATTTACTATTTATTGAAATTATATTATCTATTACGATTTGGAAATGAGATTCTTTGAAATATCACATTGACTAATATAAAAATCAATTCATTCTTACGTGCATAACGCACGTTATGTATGCACAAATTCATTTAATAATAGAATCCGAATTGAATATAATTTCAGCCTTGAACCTTTTATACAAACTTATTGGATCGTAACATAAATTTGTCCTAATTTCTCTAATCGAAAATAACATTTCAAAAAAAATCAACTTACTCTTTCGTATTTTTAATATAATAATTTACTAATATAATAACAATTACCAAACACACACAAAAAAGTTTATATCACAATTAAATATCGAATACAAATGAATGAAAAATACACGAATTATCCGGATAATGATAGAAAATAATTTAATTATGTTATTAATTAAAAAAAATCTAACGAAACTGTGTCTAGAAATGAAGTATTTCTTTGCCAGAGTATATTTTCAACTAATAATAATAAAAAAGAGAAGAAAAAAGGAAAATAAGAAAGAGAAAGGTGGTAAAGGGAAAGGGAAAGGAAGTTGGGACAAAAATGTTTTTTAAAAAGAAAAGAAATTTATGAGAAGAAAAAAAAAGAAGAAATATGTGTATCGGTGTTGGGACTCACGGTATCTCCGCATGAGGTTCTTTTTGTAGGGTTTGGTACCAGGCGGTCTGGACCTCGACCTCGCGGTACCATCCTTCTGATTGTTATCCGAGCACGAATCGTCAGAATCCTCAGAACAGGTACGATCTTCTCTGTCTTGAGAGTAATCTGAACTGGTACCAACGAAACATCCTCTTAACCTCAGACTAGCAGCTGCATTTCCGTAATCATCGATCTGTTCCTGTTTTTGCTGATGCAACTGTTGTTGATGTTGTTGATGTTGTTGTTGTTGTTGCTGTTGTTGGTGGTATTGTTGTTGGTGTTGATCTCTGATACGATCTTTACGATCCAAATGATCCTGTTGATCATTTTCTTCCCTTGCTAATTCGGCATAATCCCCGACTCGGACGCTAAGGTCCAATGGCTGATCCTCGAGCATCTCGTTTTGTAATTTTTAATCTTCTATTACCACCCTGTAGTATTCTTCTCGATATTATTATTATTATTTGAAATTAAATGAAATTTCGAATCGAATCAAAGCGAAAAGTAAATTTTCGCAACTGAACAACGACACACATTTAAGAGAAAAAAAAAAAAAAAAAAAGAACCCCAACAACAACAGATCACGTTTATATTATTATCATTGTAATAATAATAATAATAATAATCTCCAGCATTTTATATTGAATATTATTATTTAAACTATATATATTCTTATAATCACACACAATTCTTCTATTCCTGTTTAATAGATTTTCTTTTCTTCTATTTCTTCTTCAACTTTTATTACTTTTGGAGAATAAATTCGATTTACTCGTCATTTCGATCTTTTCGATTCATTTATCGATAATTATTCATTAAATTATTCTTCCTCTCGTTATATTCGTACACGTACACGTATACGTACACGTACACGCACATGTATATACGTGGCGCACGGGTTAATCTTCTTCTTTCCTCTTTTTCTCGAGTAATCGCGATCTTTGCGATATTATACTACTGGCAGAAGAGAGGAGAACGAGAGTGAAAGATAGAAAGAGAGTGGGGGAGAAGAGGTTCGACGTACCTCTCGCGGTCGCGCGTTCACTTCCGGTCTGGCTTTCCTCCCTCTTCCACCTCTTTCACCTCTCACACCTATTATTGCTATTCTCTTGTCTGGTATCAATCGTAATGGCCTTGCCAGGATAAATAATCATCACACATTTATTAATTGCAAATTTTTTTTTTTCAAACTTTTTCTCTCCACCCTTTTATTCGCAATTATTATTATTTTGGTTTAATCCTTATGTATGTGTTTTATTTTTGATGGATTGTCAAAAAAAAGGAGAAATTAATTAATAGTATTGGAAAATAATATATATATATATATATATATATCTTTGATGTTTTAATTTTTTTTGTATTATCCACCAATAAAATTCACTTGGCTTTTTCTTCTATGACCTCGAACACCGACCTGACACACACCGGTTGTCCTCTTATCTTCCAACGAACATAATATATCCCGTTTCTCTTCCTCTTTTTAATTTTTCTTCAACACATTCTCTATATATCTTTCTTTTTTTTTTTCTATTTAGATCTTTTTCTGTTTATCTAATTTTTTTTTCTCTATTTCCCCTCTTTTTTTCCTCCTTTGCACCAGACGAAATATTTAACACTTCATCCACGACGAGATGCCGATAACAACGGGGAAGGAAGAGTACAAAATCACGAGGGGGATAAAAGAAAGAAAGAGAAAAAAGAAAGAAAGGTAAACGTGAACAAGGAAGAGAATAAAAAAAAGAAAAGTGTGTTTCTCCGTGTGTGTGTGTGTGTAGTTTATGTCTGTGTCTGTGTCTCTGCACACACGTTTTAAAAAGATCTTCAAGAGGAGGAAAAGCACAACTTATCGAGAACACGCACGCGCACATACATAATAATATATCAACAAACAATACGAAATAGTGTATGTCCGATGATTAAAAATAATAACAAACGAGATATAAACTCTCTGTATTACTTTTTTAAATAATACAATTTGTATTCCTTTTTTAAAAACGTCTTTCACTCACGTTTAACAAAGTGTCTATTCAAATTATTTCGATCGAAAGTAAAATCTTTTACAATTATTATTAATAATAATAATAATAATAATAATAAACACACAACGATGTAAAGATTTATATCAACTTTGTTTTATACAAACACGTATAAATATATATATATATATATATATAAATACACTTATATATATATATATATAATATGAATATGATAAAACGTAATTTAATATAATCAAAGTATACTATATAATAAAGAGAAAATGAAAAAAAAGAAATAAAAGAAAACACCAAAAGTGTTCCCCCGTATATATAACGTTATATATATATGTGAAGTATAATATTCGTAGTCGTCGTCGCGAGTAGTGTGTATATATATATGTGTGATCTTCGTCTCTCGGTCGCGTTATAATATCCCACGTTCGTCGCGCGACGAGGCTACGGTTGCCGGTGGCACACTGACTGACTCGGAACCGGGGTAGCCCGCTAGTCCAGACTCGTTCACTCACTACTCCAGACTCACACTCCACAAGTTCGAGCGCCGGACTCGTTCTTTCTTTCTCTCTCTCACTCACTCACTCACTCGCTTGCTCACTCACTCGCTCGCTCGCTCACTAGCTAGCTAGCTAACTAACTAACTCACTCACTCGCACTCACTCACTCTCGCTCTCGCTCTCGCTCGTTCACGTTCGTGTACGTTCGTGTACGTTCGTACCGTTCGTAAACGTTCGCTCACGCCGCCTGATCCCGAACGTATATACGCGAGTACTTCTATCCTTTTCACTCTTTATCTCTCTCACTCTTTCTACACGTTCGGCCAAGCTCGGCTCGTTCCGTACTACTAAGCTCACCACCGTCACCCCCCACCACTAACTACTCTACTACTACTTCCCTACCACCTCTCCTCCCGCCTCCTGCACGACTAACGCACCACCGTCCCCTAGCCCGGCCTACTCCCTCCCCACCCCACTTCATACTCGTCCTACCATCACTCTCTATCTACTACTACTACTTCTCCTTCTCCCCCCACCCTACAACCACCACCACCACCACCGTTCTCTTCTTCTTCTCCTTCTTCTTATTCTTTTCTTCTCTTCTCTATTACTTCTTCTTCGTCTTTCTCGTCCTCCTCTTCTTCCTCTTCTTCCTCCTCTTCTTCTTCTTCTTCTTCTTCTCTCGCACGAATGGCGAGATACTACACGCACACACAGAGAGACGTGTAACGTCGTTCGAGACGAACGGATGCGTAGCCTACCGCAATGTTCTGCCCCTTACGACGCCCTTTTCTTTTCTTTTTCTTATTCTTTTTTGTCTTTTTCTCTTCTCTTCCTCCTACTACTACTTATATGTGTTATATATATTATATACGAGGTTTAAGTATGCTCTAATATATAAGTTAGAATAAATATTTTTATAATTGTTTTTTTTGTTTTCTCGAAATTTTTATTAAACGAAAAGAGCTAGATTTTTGTACTTCTATACTTTTGATTTTCAATCTAATCGATGATTGTCACAACTTTTCATAATATAATTTAATTAACAATTATAATTTTCATTAATATTAACACAGAGAGAGAGAGAGAATAACTTATTAAAATTCAGTTAAAATGACTCACAGTTGAAATCGCTTAAGTATTTTTTTTTTTTTAAATAATCTCAATATATAATTATTCGCATAATATGAAGGTGCGAAAGAACGAACAAATACGTGCACACGCACATACACATATCCACACACAGCACACAGAGGACAAACACACCTTATATGCATATGATAGGAATAAAAATATCATACGTAAGCACTTTTATTATTTTGTCTTTATCGTGTTATACTCATTCGTTTATTGGGATAGGACGGTGAAGATCGATCGATCGACGAGGTTTTTGTTTTTTTCCCTTCTCTCTCCTTCCCACCCAGTCACCCCCCCTTCTCACTATCACTCTCTCTCTCTCTCTTTTATTTTTTTTTTTCTTTACCGGTAGTCGTCTCCCGTCGTTCGCCTTTCGTGGAAACGTGCATGTATATATATATATATGTGTATGTGTGTATGTGCATGTGTGCACACGATGGCTTTGTAAAACTCTCAGTTTTCTTTCCCTCCCCACCCTACCACCTCATCCACCTCTTCCTCCTCATCCTCATCCTTATACTCTACCACCACTAACCATCCCTCTCTCTCTCTCTCTCTCTCTCTCTTTCTTTCTTTCTTTCTTTCTTTCTTTCTTCTTTCTATGGCGTGCGTTACGAGTCCCTGACCTTGTCGATCCTCAACCGAGCGATCGGTTGCGACGACGAGCGGTTAGGCTCGCAGGAAGAAGAACAACTTGTATATGCTTGTGTGTATATGTGTCTTCTTCTTCTTCTTCTTCTTTATCTTCTTCTTCTTCTGCTTCATCTTCATCTTCATCTTCTTCATCTTCTTCTTCTTCTGCTTCTGCTTCTTCTATTTCAGTTGATCTTGCAGCGGGTGAACGAGCGTGCGAGGTCATCGCCGGAGGAGAATGATTTTTCGAAGATCCTGTCTTCTCTCTCTTTCTATTTCTTTCTATTTCTTTTGATTATTTCTCTCTCTCTCTCTTTCTCTTGCTTACTCCGGTTTAGATCTTTTTTATCTACGACGACAACAAGTACGATATATCGATTAAACCTGACAGCTATCGCACACGAGCCAATTCTCATTAACAATTTCCGCGAATGGAAGATGATGATGATGATGATGATGATGATGATGATGACTTTTGGTTTTTTGTTTTATACTATACTTTTTTTTCCTTCGCTTTTTTTGTGTTTTTTTTTTGAAAAAGTAAAAACTTTTAATTGAAAGGATAGATAGATAGATAGATAGATAAATAGATAAGTATTATTTTTGTTTCTTCGAATTCAAAACTGTTCGTATTATTGTAGAATTTATTTTTCTCGATATAAAGAGAATAATAATATTTCGAAGAAATTATTATATTACTGGCGTGAGAGAGATAGAATGAAGTAATAATATATTTGTTAATTCAAATTGAAATGTTTCGTTATTTGGAATTTTTATATATATTTTGTACCTTTATAATAAATTTATAAAAATCTAACAAACTAAAATTAATAATTATAAATATGTGTATCTTAGAATGTGTAATAATATATGTCAAAATTTTTCTACACACAAAAATCTATTTAATATAATTTATTTAATATATAAACAAATTACTATATATATAGTAATAATAATGTTTTATTTATTTTAATGTAATAATACGTTTTTGATTGAATATTCATTTAAATTCAATTACTATTACTATTATTATTATAAATATCTATATAATTGTATATTTTTTGTTGTTGTTTAAATAATTAATTCAAATCAGCTGTTAGTGTAATTTGGTGTCCACAATTGTTACGATTGGAACAATATTATTAAAGAGAGATATATTAAAAGGGTGAGAGGGTTATGAGTGAATAATACATACTCGTTCTCTCGCAAATCACCTGTTCGTATTCTAGAATGAGTGCTTTTAGTTGAACGACAATATTAATCATCTTTTAATCTTATTGATTTATCGGCGCTATGGCTTATCGGTCGAGTATCTGAGAAAATTGCTTACGATACGTGTTAAGAAAAAATATTAGTGATAAAACCTAAATGATAGATTCTTATCGATTGAACTAAACTTCCTCGATTCTCATTGCTAAATAATACGAAACATCATATTATATATAACAACTTTTATAGATAATAATAATAATAATTATCCTAAAGTATTTCCAAATCTGTCGATACTAATAATAATAATAATTATTATTATATAATCATAATTTAAATCCAATCCCACGTATTATTGCATTGAAATAATTAAAACAATGATTATTATTATTACTATTTATTATCAAATATTTTGTTAATTCAATTATTTAAATAACAAAAAATAAATAATAATAATAATAATAAAGCATGCATAATACAATATAATACTTTTCTCATTCTTTTTATCTTTCTTATTTTTCTCTATCTTACACAGGTATGTGGTGCGACGTCTTGCGCATACAAAAAAAAGAAAGTAAAAGGAATTAAAAATTGGAAAAAAAAACAATATAAAAAATAAAAATATGTCCCTCATACGATTTCGAGGCTATGAGGTAGGATCGGTTTAATCTCTTGTACTTCTTTCCCCCCCTCCTTAGGTGCAGGTTTACAAAGTTTTGATTTCGGTTTTGCGGTTGTGTTCTATACTTAAGAATATATATGTTACCGTCAAAGCCGGAAATCAGTCATTGCTAGTAATTCCTCGGCATTACTATGAATGCATAGAGCCTTCAGACGAAGTCGGAAATTAAAAAATTCTTCCAGTTTTTCCTAGGCATCGAACATAATACTTTGATATCCTATTTGATATCCTACGCAACCATTTCAAAGAAATATCAGAGATTGCAATGCTGTAAATTGTACAACTTTGCAATTTTTTTGAAAAGTTTTGGTAAATATTTTTTATATTAAAAGTGAATAGATTTTAATGAAACTTATATTAAATTAAAGTACACTCTTTTGTCTACGCGTAGAATACCATATCGAGTTATAAATTTAGCATGTAAAGTTCTGAAAATGTCACAGAATGCAATGCTGTAAATTGTGCATCTTTGCAATTTCTTTGAAAAGTTTTGGTAAATATTTTTAATACTTTTAGCAAATGGATTTTAATGATTTTTATATTAAATTAAAGTGCACTTTTTTGCCTACACGTAGAGTACCTTTTCGCTTTATAAATCAATCTGCAAAGGTACATAAAATGGTACTCTACGCGTAGATAAAAGAGTGCACTTTAATTTAATATAAGTTTCATTAAAATCTATTCACTTTTAGTATAAAAAATATTTACCAAAACTTTTCAAAGAAATTGCAAAAAACTCACAATTTACAGTATTGTATTCTCCGACATTTTCTGAACTTTACATGCTAAATTTATAACTCGATATGGTACTCTACGCGTAGATAAAAGAGTGTACTTTAATTTAATGTTTTATAGTTAAAGCAAGCGGATCTTAATGATTTGCTTTTGAATGCTCTTTGCATTCATAGTAATGCCGAGGAATTACTAGCAATGACTGATTTCCGGCTTTGACAGTAACATATATATTGGGTAGGGGAAAAAGTTTCTTCGTATTTTCACGATAGACTACTTTTAAAATCGTATAATAACTTTGATAATATTGGAAGAAAAAAAAAGAAGAAGAAAAAAAAAAAATATAGAAAAAAAATTGATAGATAAAAATCGGCAGATAAACAATCACGATATCGAATAAGAAATTAATAATCCATTATGAAACAGTTTGTAAACGTTTTTAGAATACCTGGATATAAAATAATACGATCATAACAAACTTGTTTCATTTTTTTTCTTCTAAAATATGAATAAACTTTTTTCCCTGACCCAATATATATATATATATATATATACACATATGTTTTGATTTTCTTTGTGTATGAATAGTGATCATCGATGCACGTAGAATAATTCTCAGATCGTTTGTAATTATATGCTATAAGGAAAAGAAATACGCCCACTGTGTGTCCAAGCATAAACGTATTATGTGTATGTAAGTATATATAAACGTGTATGTGTATTTTGTATTACGTAGAGACTACACTTGAAAATCTTTTACTATTAAAATTCATGTGTAGAAATGTAACCAGTAAATGTGTCAACGTGAACCAATGATAAATATAATCATTCGAAGAAATGATCCTACTTATTTGAAATTATCCACTAACTCTTCTGATTAATATAAAGACCAAGACAAATAATCTTGAAATATCTACATATAGAAATAATTCCTTCCTTATTATTGTTATCTATTATCTCGACGAATCATTAATAAATATATGCTTGCTATTCGAATTATTTTTTTTTTTGAATCATTTATTGTAATATTTATCTGTAACACATCTGTATGCCTAATTTTTTCAATATATATATCGAATTTATATTATATAATAATAATATTATTAATTATTATTAATTATATTTATATATATAATTATTTATTAATTATATATTAATAAAAATATTATTATATATATATATATAATATATATAAATTTAAATTGTTCTCTCTGTAGATTATATTATAAATAATTTTCGAATATTATTTATTACGTTTCGTAATATTTCAAAAAATGAAATATAAATTTTACAATAAACAAAGAAAAAGTATATCGCGAAAAATTTAATTTTCAATATCACTTATTCTCCTTGCATTACTTCGTAATACCTATGTGTATATCTTAGAAAAGTAGATATCAAAATTATGTTATAATTTTTGTTTGAATACGTGGGTTGGTTCAAAAGTTTTGATTCCAATATAAAAAGATTTCCTTCGATCTTAAACTAACTTTTATTTAAAAAAAAAAAAAACAAAAGAAAAATAAAAATACTTTCTCTGAAGCTCGAAACATTTCAACCCACTCTCTAATATTTGAAACGTTCTCTGTATCATTTATTACGTATACAAAGAAACACACATACATACACACACATATATATATATATATATATATCTTTTTGCCAGACATCTTAAAAAGATCCTCCAAGCAACATAATGTTTTCCTTTCGAAGGTGAACTTCATTGATCCTCATTCATTTATTCCCATGCATCTATATATATAACCATGTACTTGTATATAATACATATGTATAATAAATAAGTAATACATCATTCATGTATACCAAAAAATATATGAAATATGTTAAAAGATTTTTTTGATGATCGTTTTGACAGCTGATAAGAAATAAAATGAAAAAAACAAAAAAAGGAAAAATAAATAACCGAAAACTTTAAAATATAATGTTGCAAGTCATTTTTCCTAAAAGTAAGAAATTCATACACACACACACATATATATATATATATATACATATGCGTGCATTTAAGTGTTCATGCCAGTAAGTACTTCTAAGTAAAGTCTTGTAGTTATTCTTAACGATAAAATTAAAAAAGAAAAAAAAACTACGTCGCGAGAATGGATTTAGGAGGAACGACGATTACGAAGAGACCTCCTCCTCCTCCTCCTCCTCCTCCACCTCTTCCACCTCTTCCTCCTCCTCCTCCTCCTCTTCCTTCTATACTACCAACTACCATCGCGAGAGATCCTACTCGTGGTCATGGCCAGATTAAAGGGGGAGCTGAAAGGTCAACTGCCTCAGGGCGCCTATTCAATAGAAAGGCTAACTGAGCTTGATTATTGTATTATTTATCTAAAAAATTACACTTTCTTTCCTTCCATTTCTTTTCTTTTTATTCTTTTCCTTTTCCTATTCTTTTATTTTCTTTTCTGCATCTGCCTAACAATTTTTATTTTGCTACAATTACTTCATTTTCTTTCCTTCTTTTTTTTTTAATTACACATTTCAATTTTTTATTTTATTTAAAGAAAAAAAAAACAAAGAAACCAATGTATCATTTAATTTTTTGTAAATATTATATAATTACTTTTTCGTTAATTAAATCTATGATCAATAATATTTCGATTACGGTGCAATACTTTTCACTCTCTCTCTCTCTCTCTCTCTCTTATATGTTGAAAACAAAAAAAAAGAAATTAAATTGAAATAAAATATAAAATAAATTTTAAATAATTACAATCGAGTAGGATAAAATTGTTGATAACATTTTGAAAATGATAGATAAGTTTTATTTATTTAAAATGATTATAACGATTAAGATTTGTTTGAGAATTTAATTAAAAGGAAAAGAAAATCAAAATGAGTAGACGGAATAGAGACTTGTATATGTGCACACGTATACACGTATACAGATATAATTAAATAAATACAAATATAGATGGCAAACAATGGTGTCATCATGAATCTCCACTACTAAGAAAAATCATTTTCACGCAAAAACTTTAGAACACTTACTTACTTACTTACTTACTTATTTGCTATATACAATAATACTACTTGTATCTTAGCTGACCGAGAGAAAATCTCGTAACTCTCGCCGATCTCTGAACAAGACCGACACCCAATCCAGGAAAAGTTAGATTTCTAATTCGTCAACTAGTTGATTGTGTGTGTGTATTCTGTGTATCTGTCTTATGTTAGATTTTTTATTTACATTGTGATACCAAACATTTTTTTTTCAGACTTTAATTATTTCCTTTTATCATTGTATTCCTAATCTCTATCATATGTTCGTTCGATTTTAGTATATTTCTTCAATTATTTAACAAATTAATTAAGAATAATTATTTAATATATATAAATATATCTTTTTTAATACATATATATATATATAAATAAGATATATTTAAATATCTCTTTAAACAATTATGATATATATTAAAAATTTGATATTGATCGTTGTGTTCGAATAAGTGAATATATTTTTTTCTTATTTGGATAGAAAAATATTCGCTGTTCGAATATTATTAATCATTGTCGTGAGATTTAATTAAATTTCTTTCTAAACAACGTGTTTTATTCGAACGTTCTTATATAAATATATAAATAATTTATAATATTAATAAAATATATATATTAATTATATAAATTAATTTATATATAAAATTAATATAAAAATAAATATATATATATATATATATATATATATATTTATTATAATAATATATATAAATATATATAAATATATTAATTATATATATATAAATTAATTTAAATTAATTTGAAATTAGATATAACGATAAAGATGACACGAAGTTTTTCTATTTTTCTTAATTTGAATTTTGAGTATAAGTAATAAATATAAATGAATGAAGAGAAAATTTGTGTGACAAATTTCTTGCGGAGGGTAGGGGGGGGGGGATTTCGGGGTTGGGCCCGAAAAAAAATCTGGCAAATCTGCCAAATCTCGAGGAATCATTTTGAAATTTATACTTTCGGTTCGTTGTTGTTTTTCATTTTTTCCTTCAATTCATTTTTTCCTTTCCGTCCCCCACCCCCCGTCCGATCGTCGTAAAGTGAAAGAGAGGAGGAAGAGATATTAGTCGACGATTCAGGCCGAGACTAACGCGCACTTTTCCTCGACACGTTTCTCTCTTTATAAACTCTGAGTGAGAGAATAATTTAAAAAAAAAAAAAAAGAAAGAAAAATAAAAACAAGTAGGCTCTCATTCCATACCACGAATCAATTTTTCTTTTACATCTTTTCCTTTCATCCTGTTTATTTTATCCTTTTCTTTTCTTTTCGATCGATCGGAAGACAATTTTTTGTTTCTGTTTCACTCTTTCCTTTTTATATTTTATTTTTTATTTTTCTGCACTCACGTATCACGTTTAAGAAGAATTAAAAAAAAGAAACGATGATTAAAATCCATTGCAATTTTCATTTCAATCAAAGTCAGTTATCTTATTTTTAATTTTGATAGGGGAAGATAAAAGAAAATGAATCGAAATTAGAAATGTATGTGTGTGTGTGTGTGCGATTTTCTTTTTCTTATTTAAATTTAAAATAATTTTTGAGAGAGAAAAGTATAAAGTAGAGTAACGTGAGTTGCAACAATTTTTCATATCAAAATAAAAACAAAACAATAAAAAAACACTCACACACACGTATAATAAATTGTCTCAAAACTTAAATAAAAGTAGAATAATTAACGATACTAATTTTTTCGTTGACAAATTACAATCAAAGGTGATGAGTAAGATCGTTAAGTTTAATTTAATAGTCCAAACAAAACAAAACAAAACAAAACAAACAAACAAATAAATAAATAAAAGAATCATGTGGAAATAGGTGTCAGAAACCATGAAGTAAAAGTAGTAGAAGAAGTAGAAGTAGAAGTAGAAGAAGAAGAAGAAGAAGAAGAAGTTTCTCGAGACTTTCCAAGGACACACGCGAGGGTGTTGCCTGAGGTGGTGAAGCGGTTGGTTGAGAAGGTGGTGGTGGGTGAGGAGGGTTGGGGGGGGAGGCCAGAAAAAAGAAAAAGGAAAAGGAAAAGAAGAAGAAGAAGCGGGTGAACGCGCGAGCGCAGGAACTCACTCGTAGTAACGCTAACTATAATAGCATAAACGCGTTTTCCTTTTCACCGATGAAAATCTTTCGAGAAAAGACGACGAACGGATTCCGCTGTGCGCGGGAAAAGCTATGCCAAGGGAAATCGTTCTACATAAAAATAATACACATATATATATATACATATATACACGCAAGCACGCACTGCACTTATGTATGCATGCATGCACTTACGCCTGCAAACGAACAACCACCCACTCTACTACCGCGAAGGAAATGTTAGTAACCAATGTTTTGCTGACCTTCGTGAAATTCATTTACATTTAATTGTGTGCCTTTTCTTTTTTTTCTTTAATATTTTTCTCTTTTATTTTTCCCCATCCCCTCCCCCTACCCCTTACCCTTTTTTGTTTTCTTCTTTTTCCAGTAGTTTTATCTATATCGGGAAATACACTTGAATACGCTTTGATTATAATTATTTTACTTTCAATGGTCTATAAATTATAATAGAAAAATAAAAAAAAATATATATATATAACAAATAATATAAAAATAATATAATAAATATATATATATTTTTATTTTTCTATTATAATTTATAGAC